>JAAGKR010010490.1:11587-22575 GCA_011419295.1 Clarias macrocephalus | reverse complement strand
CCTGCCTCATCACACACATGCTGCAGGGGGACACGTCTTGCCAAGGCATTCGATGAGGCAATCCCCCTGGTTGAGTGAGCCCTGATTCCCAGAGGCGAAGTGACCATGCGCCTCATAGGCTAGGGCAATGGCATCTCTCACCCAGTGTGACAGAGTCTGTCTAGTGGCAGCCGCCCCCCGGTTGCGGCCCCCATGGCAAATAAAGAGCTGCTCTGACTTACGCCACTGGCTAGTGCGGTGGACGTAGATCCTAAGAGCACGTACTGGACACAGTAAGTGAAGTCTCTCCTGCCCCGGAGCTGTGAAAGGAGGAGGACAGAAGGCTTCAAGCACAACTGGGTGCATGGTCGAGAATGGAACCTGAGAAAAACCACCTTAAGAGACAGAAGCCTGACAGGCGCTGACTCTAGTGGTTCGAAAGGGGTGTCGCCAGGCCTTCGAGTACGATAGTTAAGTCCCATGAAGGGACCGTCGCTCTAGTGGGCGGCTTCAACCGTTTAGCTCCACGAATAAAACGGGCAACTAAATGGTGCTTGCCCACAGAAACCCCGTCATTCAGAGCGTGACAAGCCGAAATAGTGGCTACATACGTTCTGAGCATACTAGGGCATAAGCCTGAGGACAACTTTTCTTGCAGAAACTCCAGCACTGAAACAATCTGGCAGTGAACTGGGTCTATCTGTCTTGTCATGCACCAATTTTCAAATACACTCCATTTGAGGGTATAAGTTCTTCTAGTGGAGGGAGCCCTGGCACTTAAAATGATTTCAATTACGCTGGCTGAAAGCCCAGCATGTCTCAGTTGGTCCCGTTCAGGGGCCAAACGTGAAGGTTCCAGAGCTCGGGCCGGGGATGAAGAATTGTCCCCTGTGCCTGAGACAGAAGATCCCTCCTCACTGGAATCACCCAGGGAGAGATATTAGGTCCGAGAACCACACTCTGGTCGGCCAATGGGGCGCTATCAATAAGAGGCGCAACCCTTGTTGACGGACCCTCGCCAGGACTCCTGGGAGCAGAGCTATAGGTGGAAACGCATAAAGGCGTAACCTGGGCCACGTGTGAGCCATTGCGTCCAGACCCAGGGGAGCTGGAGGAGTCAGAGAGTAGTAAAGGGGGCATTGTGCTGCCTCTTGTGAGGCAAAGAGGTCCACCTCTGCTACGTAAAATCTTTCCCAGATTTGACTGACTACTTTGGGGAGGAGCTTCCATTCCCCCTGTTCTACAGCTTGTCTGGATAGCAAGTCTGCTCCTACATGTGCCCTGGAATGTAAATCACCCTGAGGGAGAGGAACTTGTCCTGTGCCCAAAGCAGAACCTGGTGCGCTAGCTTGTACAAGCGGCACGAGCACAGTCCACCCTGCGATTTATGTACAAGACTACCACAGTGTTGTCCACCCGCACTAGGACATGGTAGCCTCTCAACTGCTGGAGGAAGTGTTTCAGGGCCAGAAACAGAGCCATCATTTCGAGGCAATTGCTGTGCCATGCGAGAAGATGACCTCTCCAGATCCCCTGTGCTGGACAGCCATCCAACACCGCACCCCAGCCCGTGAGGGAAGCGTCTGTCGTTAGCATCTTGCGACGACAAGACGGACCTAAAGTGGGACACAAAGTCAAAAACCGGGGTCTGAACCACATAGAAAGGGTACGAAGCCCCAGCGCATAACCCTTATTAGCCTCTGGGGATTGGCCCTTGACTGAAACCCCCTGGCTCTTAGCCACAACTGACAACGCCCTCATGTGCAGAAGGCCCAAAGGTATCACCGTGGACGCAGCTGCCATGAGACCTAAAGATCTTTAAAAGTGATGGAGTCACTTTCTGGCCTAGCTTGATTTCCTTTAGGGTGTTGGAGGATGGGTTCGACACAAGTGGGAAACAGCTAGGGTTAGGGTTATCCCTAACCCTAATTCCATGTGACACCCAAATATGTTGTCCTCTGAACAGGAAAGAGAACGCCTTTAGTGGCGTTGAGTCTCAATCCTAAAGAATGGATATGAGCTAGGATGACATACCGATGTCGAAGTGCTAGCTATTAAGACTGAGCTAGGATCAGCCAGTCGTCTATACAATTAAGAATACGAATGCCCTGGAATCATAGACTCAGAGCAGCATTTTATATGTGCGGGGTGACAGGGCTAGGCCAGATAGAAGGACCTGATACTGGTAAGCTTCGCCCCCGAAAGCAAACCACAGGAACCTCCTGTGTTGTGGCAATATTTCTATATGAAAATATGCGTCATTCAGGTTGACCGACACAAACCAAACCTCCGGTTGAATTTGAGAACAATCATTTTAGCTGTCAACATTTTGATGTTCAGCCCAAGAAGATGTAAAATTGGACGCAACCCCCCATCTCTCATCTGGCAGAGAAACATGCTCTATGGCCCCTTTGCAAGCAAACTCATTCTGTAACTGCCAAGTCAGCAGATGTGCTCGCTCCGGTTTCATGGAAGTGAAGACCATGCCATTGAAAACGCGGAGAACGATGTGCAACGGAGGGGGGGTGTTAGGTGTCCGGCATCCTGAAACAAGGCAGGAAGGAACCGAGCACCTAACATTTCGCTGGAGACCGCTGCTTCCCGAAACACCAGAGGTGGCGGAGATTAGACAACGGCCCCCATAGGGTGTCAGGGAGGAGTCTTTATCCCTTATTGGATTTTTTACACGTCCCTCCCCAGGGGGAGACACCCCCGTGGTTCTGGGCACGTCAACCTCAGCACTTCCTTTTTGGTGGAGATAATGCTCCTCAGGTCCGGTGCCTTTTTTTCTCTCTCTTTGAGGCAGATTGCGAAGCGCGACGAGTCCTTCCCCTGTCTCTACGAGGGGGTAGCTGGCTCGGCACACACTCCTTCTGCACCTCACGCCCTTGTTGGGACCAGACCTGGTCGGGACTGGGTGACCGACGGTCCCGATTCCTGAGCATGGCAGGGGAGAAACCTCACAGGGGTCTGCTCATAGAGCTTTGCCTCCCGAACCTAGTGGTGACGGCTTGTTTACAGCTGAAAGGCGAGGAAGGGGGGGGGCATCAAGGAGGAAAACACGATCCCAGACCTTGATGCCCGTGAGATTAAATCACAGATGTCTCTCCGTGGCGACCGCGGCAGCCATAGAACGGCCAATAGCACGGGCCGTCTGCTTGGTGGCACAAAGAAATAAATCTGTGGCTAGGCGCCATCAATAGACCTGCCAGTGCTCAGAACTCTTAGCAGGTGAGCTTGGTATGCCTGAACAACTGCCATGGTGCTATGTCCATGGAAGCAAGGGTTTAATCTCTTCTGTCTGCTCATAAGAAGTGCCAGAGCGCGCTTGAGAAGCAGACGCTAAACACTTCCTGATCCGGCGAGAGCGCGAGAGAAAGGGGGAAATCCCGTCTCATACATACGCGAGCCCCAGGAATGCGCCACGGCTCGCGGTTTCTCTTTAAAGAAAGCGAGCCGTGAGCGAAGTGCCTTAATAGCTTTCCAACCAACTCTTGCCATTATTGGTAAGTAAAGTTTTTCTTTCCTACCATGATTCTGTTGCACACACACACACAAACACAAAGCGGTCCTGAAGACAAAAAGATCTGAGGATGTTTCCGGTTCACTCCTATTTATAACCTGCAGGTGCACCTTATTCTGTGACGTCATGCCTGGCACAGGTTATAAGCCGAAGGTATTCGGCGGGTTTGACATGCACAGGCTTCACAACCGGGCAACAAAGAGATGTTCCCATAGCGTTTTCACGCAGCATTGAATGTAGCTTTTGAAAGGGAACAACTTTTTTTGAAACACTCCTGCTTATTTGTCTTCCTTGATCTGTTTCACACCCTGCTGCAATTGTCTCTCCTAAATGTTGCAGTTCTCATCCGATTTAACATCAAGCACGTAACAGTGTGTATGTAGACGTGTTGGGGGTCTGTTTATTGAAAATGTAACATTTTATTTTATTTCTGGTCAAAAGAACAAATTGACTCAAAAAAAGATTCGTTCATTTTGATGAACGAGATTCAAAGAACCGAGTCACCAAAATGATTCAAACTTTCCATCACTAATGTGAATACCACATAATTTTATGATATAGTAGTTTAAAATAATAATATAAACTGTTATGTACTTATTTGCTAACATGATGGGACAGTTTAATAAATACACTTTTTAAAACAAAACCACAGAAGAAATAATTAATTCATGCATAAAAAACATAAATTAACAATTAACCTGTTTTTGCATGTATGTGCTTATCAGTTCACTCCCAATGTTTTAAAGTATTTGAGTTTATCTGAGTGATTGTACAGTGTGTGTGTGTGTGTGTGTGTGTGTGTGTGTGTGTGTGTGTGTGTGTGTGTGTTTATCTCCAGTCCCTTTTTGTTGAGGAGACGGATGGCTTGTGGAAAGAAGCTGTTGCACAGTCTGGAAGTGAGGGCCCGAATACTTCAGTAAAAGATAATAAATAAAAGATAATAAACATTTTTCAGGGAGTAGGCTACATTCTGAAGACATCACAGCCACATATACTGTACACACCAATCAGCTATAACATAACAATGCAAAACATAATGCCCAGTAGTGTATAGGTTCTCCTTACGCTGATAGGCAGCTCTGATGCCACCAGACTTCTGATGTGCTGTGGGGTCTGGCACCAGGATGTTGGCAGCATATCCTTTGGGTGCTATGGGTTGTGGGGTGGGGCCTCCATGGATCAGCCTTGGGTGCTCAAACCTGTTCGTTTCTGTAGACAAAGAGTTCATTTCTGAAGACTTTAATATTCATTTTGAGACTCCTGAAGACCCTCTGAGAGCAGCATTTATGCCCATACTACACTCAGTAGGAGAAACTCAGTGTTCTCGGACCTACTGATAAAACAGGTTACACTTTAGATTTAATAATATCTTTCAGATTAAGTATAAGGAATATGGCAACAATTTCATAGTCCGAAGTTATCTCAGATCACTATCTTGTCCCATTTAAAGTGTGCTAATGTAGTAACTTCACTAACCGTACTGTACATTCATATCAATTACCACACAGACCTTTATCAGTAATCACACAGAGTTATCAACTCTGACTGGATAGATCAGGTGACTGAATATTTCAGTCATAACATCCTGTTATACCTTAGGTAATGTAAGAATGTATCAACAAATTTCTCCACTCCACTTAGATCCTATACCGACATATTTTCTCATGCATACTTTTCTCTGAGTAATGGGTATTTTCCAAAATCTTTTAAATTTGATTATTAAACCAGTAGAAGAAAAGAAACCTGACCTGGACCCCTGTTAGCTGTCCAATTACAGGCAAATATCAAACCAGTAATTTATCTCTAAGATCCTGGAAAATATAGTAGCTCAGCAGCTATGTTCATATATACATAGGAATAGCATACATGTATTGTATCAGCCACAATTTAGGCCTTTTCATAGTACAGAGACAGCACTTGTTAAAGTTTTACAGATGGTACTCAATGGAATTCTAGTTTTACCGCCTCGTCTCACGGCGGCAGCATTTGGGTGTGTGCGTTTGCTGGCTTTTACGACTGATTGGCGCTATATAACTATAGACCTATAGAACTACGTATAGACGCCTCAGGCCTCAAGGATTAATGAGTTGCAGCTCCTTTAGAGTAGTAGCAGATAAATCAAGTGAAACATTGTAGTTAAACAAATTCCTAATCATAGTACTAAAATTACAGTACAACTTTAGAATTTAAATTAGATTAAATCATATTAGGATCGAATTTAACAAAGTAAAGGTTAACACAGTGTAGGGTTTCAGCTCTGTTTCAAAGGTGAATCGAATCTTTAAGGATTCAGGTTAATGTTATTGAATTAAATGAAAAATTATAGAGTACACTTTATTGACTCCCCGTCCAGCATTTAGCACAATTTAGTGTATCTTACCAATTCTGCTTATCACGTGGCCACCAATGATAACACAAAATCCATGTATTTAGCAATTATGAGCAAGGTAACATAAGATCTGGGCAAATGTCTAAACTTTAAAATACATGACCAAGACAACAGTTCTTTATAAAGAAGCAAGAATTTATTGAACTAATCTACGTTACATGAAACTACGCTATTTAATCACTCACACACACACACACACACACACACACACACACACACATGAACAGTTTAGAGGGTGAAAGTTAATGGATTTCTGTTTAGAACTCTGTTTAGTCTGTTTAGTAGGTTTACTAGAACTGAGAAAGTCACAAGAGCAGAGCCTTGGGTTTAATCTTACGGTTTAGTTATGAATCAAGCACCAATTTTCAGCAAGGTATGAAGCTTTGTTTGTTTACTTGCGTTACGTTTCATTCTCATCCGGTGGTTCGCCTCTAGTGAAGGGAATCATGGCGTTGCTGATTGGTCGGTGTGCTGGATTGAGGTGACGTCGTTACATTTATAGTAAACATGATGAACACAACACAAAGACATCATACATTCTACATGCACACACATATATAATTTTATATCTGCCCTAGTGGCATACTTTAACTGATTAACATAGTACGTGTCCCTAAAGCTTTGTATGTTCTCTGTTCTGGGGCCCAGAGGAAACGCATTCCGGGGGGTCAGCAACTGCCAGGAGGTTGTGCTGCTCTACACCGTTTTGAGTGGAGATGTGAGATGTACAAAGAAGTTGTTTTTGCAGATCTGCTCCATCAGCATTGGGAAAGAGTAACTGTTTCTTAACTTATTTGTTAATGTCGTGAACTGTCTCTTCCTCTTCCAGTGGCCCTCTTTGAGGTGGCCTGCCAGTCCCTACAACAGTATATTCTATCATCTTATATTTTGTGTTCTTTAAATTTGTAGATTTATTACCTGATATTAATATAAAATACAATTGAAACATTAAACGAAATTACAATCACAGTACTAAAATTACAGTACAAATTTAGAATTTATGTTAAATATAGGCATTTCTTATTTCCATCGAATTTAAGCAAAGTAAATGTTAACACAGTGAGCCTTTATATTTTATCATTTGTAACACTCGCGTAGCCAGAAAACTCCCTATGGATGTGCCACAGGTGTTGTCAGATTAATGTGCAAAAACTACATAATAAAACTATATAAGATACATAGTCTTTATAAGACTCTACTTTTATGTAAGTGCACTCACAATGACGACAAAACGTTATGATTTTGTAAAATAATGAAAGCAAACAGGGATACAGCGCCATTCTGTATCAGTGAACTTGAGCGCCCCAGAAAATGAATCAAAACTCTGTATATACTTGCCTCACAGACGTGAAAAATATATCCTTATAGAAAGCAAAATGTCTGCTGTTATATAAACTAATGGAAAATAAATTGCAGATTATGTAATTTGTATGAAACGGGAATTATTGCCGCATACACAAAAATATGTTAATATATTATGACTGAAATGAAGCGGCTCACATTGCCGTGCGTTTTGCACAGTACTTATTTAGTGAGTATGAATTTGATTTGTGTTTGTTTTTGGAGATGAATGGCGCGCGCGTTCATCTGCCTTTTGATCAATACTCCGCAAACTGAAAGAGTGCACACGAGCGCCGTGGGTTCACGCTGAAAGATTCCCTAAAAGGCTTACACACAACCACATTTCAGCCATTCACAGACATGCATTGTGCTATGGTGTTGTTTGTAATCAGAGTATTTCATGAATGAAATGTAACTGCTGTTCTTGGCGGCGGTGGCGGTAGAGATGTAGTTGGTTTGTTTTTCGTCTGAAAAAAAACTAAGAAAGAAGAAACACCCGCTCGGGTCATGAACTATGTGATACCTGTTAATGCTCAGAGGGTGAAATGAGTGCACGCTGCACGGACACTACACGAGGCACTGAGGAATGACTTTACAATTCTACTCTGTAAGGCGAGTAATCAGGTGCTGTCTACATTCTCTACTGATTTCCAGTCAAACTGAAATAAAGTGCTCATTAAACATTACTTTCTTTAGCCATAGCACATGAGCATTATTTATTTTAAAAATCAACTTTTTATCATAAAAATAAGTTTTTATAAGTGTCTCTGAGATGTGTTGAAGAATATACATGAAGGTTATACATAAAATAATGAGTAAAGAGTGAAGTATCTGTAACTTTAACAGCTACATAAGCACAACACTCGAGTTCATCACAGTCTGCTCTTCTGAACAGAAATGATCTGAGGCCTTAAAGTGAGCAGACATGAGGAGCATTTGAAGTTAACTTTGTTGTGAGCTAATGTGAAAGGATCATCCCGTATATATCTTATTATATGTATTTAAATGTCACCACGAGATCCACAGACAATTACCTGGAGATGCCGTGATAATATGAGACTCACTTTAACAGCATTAATAACAGGGTTTAATAGTATTTAATATTAACTTACCTCTCACTCGCAGGCTCTCTGCTGGACCAGGCTCCCACGCTGTCTGGTTCAGATGATGAAGGTAGATGTTGTCGTGGGACAGAGGGGTTCCGCCTCGATCACACTGGATGGTTTTTATCCTATTGGTTACATTTTCTTCACTTAAGTATCGTACCTCGTGTTGTACCTCGTTCCTCTCCTTCAGGGAACAGAGGTTATAGTCATAACTATTCGTTCCCTTTCAGTCAATTCACTCGGTACAACACATATTGTATGGGACATATATTCACGCCCCGCTGAGCATCTACCAAAGTTACCAAAAAACCTGATAGCTATTCTACTGCCTCATGGACCCCGCAGAGAGGACACAATGGGTCGTTATGGCCCGAGGGGGCCGTTATGTCCAGACGGTAGAACCAGATAAAAGTGTGCGGTGAGGACCAACTGGCTGCCGCGCAGATATCACCCAAGGATATCCCTTTGAACAGCGCCCACGATGTTGCCATAGCTCTTGTTGAATGTGCTTTCACACCCTGAGGCAATGGGACACCTTTTACATTATAAACTAATGTAATAGCCTCCACAATCCAGTGGGAAAGCCACTGTTTAGGCAGTGCTTTACCCTTTACTGGACTGGCAAAGCAGACAAACAGTTGATCACATATGTGCATATTCACTGTACGGTCCATGTAGACATGTAGTGCACATACAGGGCACACATTATGCAAGTTTCCCTGCACCTCAGAAGCAAAAGGAGGGGGGCAGAAGCTATAAAGGTCAAAGACCTTAGAGCTATAATCAGTGGAGACCACTTTACGTGCAAAGGCCGCGTTTGGCCGTAGAGTAACCTTTAAACCATTAGCAGCAAACTGCGTACAAGATGGATGCACAGACAAAGCGTAGAGATCACCCACTCGCTTAGCAGATGCTAAAGCAAGAAAGAATGCTGTCTTATATGAAAGAATTTTCATATTTATTCAATTCAATTCAATTCAATTTTATTTCTATAGCGCTTTTAACAATGGTCATTGTCTCAAAGCAGCTTCACAGAAATTAAAAGAAAATGAAAAGAAGACTTATGGAAATGTATATATGTGTAAGAAAAATGTGTCTAGATAATGAGATTGTCCCAGATGAGCAAGCCAAGGGTGACAGCGACAGTGGCAAGGAAAAACTCCCTGAGATGGCAATAGGAAGAAACCTTGAGAGGAACCAGACTCAACAGGGAACCCATCCTCATCTGGGTGATAACAGATAACAGAAATTGTATAACATCATGTGTGTTATGCAGATGAAAGTTCGATATAACAGAAGTTATTTAAATTAACATAAAGTCCAGATCAGTTCAGGGATGAGTCAGCAGGTGCAGAGCGCAGATGGGGGTCTGGATCACTGGGAGCTCAGGAGCAGCATGTGTAGTTCCAAACCAACATGAAGAGGAATCCAGCTGGAGCAGGTCCTTCTCTGGATGCCTCAGGATCCTCGCAGGGTTGGCCTCTGTCTACTAAAGCTGGCACAATCTCCAGATGCCTCGGGATGGGTGGAAAAATAAAGAGCAGGTGAAAAGAATTAGCGTGGTTGGCATTCAGGATAGATGTACTGGAGTATGAGGTAAAGAAATAAATTATGTGTATGCCAGATTAAAGAGATGCGTCTTGAGTCTACTTTTAAATTGGGAAACTGTGTCTGAGCCCCGAACACTGTCAGGAAGGCTATTCCAAAGCTTTGGAGCTAAATATGAAAATGCCCTACCTCCTTTTGTGGATTTTGATATTCTGGGAACTACCAGTAGTCCGGAGTTTTCTGATCTTAAGGAACGTGGTGGATTGTACCGTATCAGAAGACAGGTTAGGTATGTGGGAGCTAAACCGTTTAGAGCCTTGTACATAAGTAATGCTATTTTGTAATTAATTCTAAACTGAACAGGTAGCGAGTGCAGGGATGACAATATTGGGGTTATATGATCATATTTTCTAGATCTAGTGAGAACCCTGGCGGCTGCATTTTGGACTAACTGTAGCTTGTTAATTGAGGATGCAGGACAGCCACCCAGTAATGCATTACAGTAGTCAAGTCTGGAGGTCATGAATGCATGAACCAGCTTTTCTGCATGAGATACAGATAAAATGTTCCTAAGCTTGGCAATATTTCTAAGGTGGAAAAAGGATGTTTTTGTGATGTTGGAGATATGATTTTCAAAGGATAAGTTACTGGCTAATATTACACCCAGGTCTTCGACTGTCGAGCTGGTGGTAACAGTACATCCTTCTAAACGCAGGCGGAATTGTGAGAGCTGTTGTGTACTGGTTTTTGGGCCAATAAGTAATATCTGTGTCTTATCTGAATTTAGTAAAAGAAAATTATCGGTCATCCAATCTTTTATATCTTGTATACACTCAGTTAGTCTAGACAATTTGGGTATTTCATCTGGCTTTGTGGAAATGTATAACTGAGTATCATCAGCATAACAATGGAAACTAATCCCATGTCTTCTGATGATGTTACCCAAGGGAAGCATGTATATTGAGAACAGCAGAGGTCCTAAAACTGACCCTTGTGGCACCCCATATTTCACTGGCATTACACCAGACTGTTCTCCATTCAGATCTACAAAATGGAATCGATCAGACAGGTAGGATCTAAACCATTTTAACGCCTGTCCCCG
>JAAGKR010010489.1:0-14307 GCA_011419295.1 Clarias macrocephalus | reverse complement strand
TCTTACTCGTGTGCCTCGCGTTTCTTTGTGTGAAATAATCATTGTGTATCCTAGCCTGTGTTTTCGACCCTGCCTGTTTTCCGGATTTTTCTCTCGTCTACGCCCTCTGGTACTTCTATCATTAACGGACTAATTAACGTGGATGACCTCGCTTGCTCTCAGGACTTGAAACTGTACTCACGATTTGGATTTGTTTGCTCTCGCTGCTGGATTACTGGATACCGACCACCGCCTGAAAAGACGATTCTTCTAGCCTGTTGCTGCTTCCACAGCACGCGCGCTTCCGCGTTCAAGCACTTCCGTGTTCGCGGACATCGGGGAGAAAGTTTGCGCCGCGCGCCAACCTCCGTTTTCTCTGGGGAGATCAGCCACCATATTCCACTTTTTCAACGACTGCAAGCTACGAAGATTAGCAGCGAAAATTCGGTAGCAAAGAGCCGAGAGGAGTACTCGCGCTCTACTTCCGGGATAGTGGACATTCCCTCGCATCATAGCCCCGCCTCCTCCATCGTCACTACAGGTTTCCCCACTCTCTGTCACCAAGCACACACACATGCTGCTTCTCTCCTCTGCTCCCACTGTGCCTACTCATTCAAGCCTCAGTATTTCCATTAAAAGAACTTTAACTCAATTCAAGCATAAGTCGTCTGCTATTGGGTTCAGTGTGAGCTCTGTCCAAATGGTATTGTAAAATATGCAGTCTTTGCAGTTCATACATATATACAGTACAGACCAAAAGTTTGGACACGCCTTCTCATTCAAAGAGTTTGAATTTGTATTATGGCAAGAAAAAAGCAGCTAAGTTAATAAAAACGAGTGGCCATCATTACTTGAACGTCATTACAAAATGAAGGTCAGTCAGTTCGAAAAATTGGGAAAACTTTGAAAGTGTCCCCAAGTGCAGTCATAAAAACCATCAAGCGCTACAAAGAAACCGGACCACCCCAGGAAAGGAAGACCAAGAGTCACCTCTGCTGCGGAGGATACAGTAAGTTCATCCAAGTCACCAGCCTCAGAAATCTCAGGTTAACGGCAGCTCAGATCAGAGAGCAGGTCAATGCCACACAGAGTTCTAGCAGCAGACACATCTCTAGAACAACTGTTAAGAGGAGACTGTGTGAATCAGGCCTTCCTGGTAGAATATCTGCTAGGAAACCACTGCTAAGGACAGGCAACAAGCAGAAGAGACTTGTTTGGGCTAAAGAACACAATAAAGAACACAATAAAGAAAACTCTTTGAATGAGAAGGTGTGTCCAAACTTTTGGCCTGTACTGTATATATATATATACTGTAAGGTCATGGGTGATGTTTCCTGGAAAATAAATCTTTATCTCTCCTAAATTATGCAGGCACTGACATGATCCTTCAAGTGACACCTGGTGGTTAAATCCAACAGCTTTTCATATTATTTTAGACACTGTTGATCATCACTCAACACTCTCTGGGATTCAAAGTAAGAAAGAAAGAAAGAAAGAAAGAAAGAAAGAAAGAAAGAAAACAATATAAGACGAATAGATTTATATCATTTACTTGTCCACTTTTAGTTAGCCAGCAAAGAAAAGTCTCTCATCAAATATAACTAAGTATAAAACCAAACTACATAACAAAGAACATGTGTTAATTGTACCACCACAATTACAGTGAGATTATAAATAAACTCCACGTCCCTGATAAAGACACAGTAAAGTGCAGTGCTGTATGTTATCAGGCTCTACTGCTAACATTACAAAGCCGTTAACAGATCTACTCCATGGTGGCATCTCTTAATAGAGTTGTAACATCAGCAGCAGAGCCTGCAGCAGGTACTTTCATGGTGGCATCAGTCCTCGTTGATTGTACTGTGATGGCGAAACAGACCTTCTGAGCTTGGTGCTTGGCAGAAGACAGACATTATATCACTAACTGAAACTGTAATGAATACTGAAGATGATTAGGGCAAATGTACAGATAAAATGGCAGTAAAAAATGCGCGTCTGCAGGACAGGAATCTCATGCGACTTGGGGCAGTGTGCGAGATTTCAAGAGACGCGATCTCACAGGAAATACGAGACCAGTAGGTGGCAGTCATGTTTCAGGCGCAGTTTCAGGTGGCAGTTCTCAAGTGCACATTAAAACAAGCAACTAAAGTAAATGTGTGGAAATCATATTTACTGTAATATTTAGTTATTCTTCAGTTCTTAATATCATAACTTTATATTGTGAGGTTTTATTGTGAAAATGTGACAGAAAACAAAAGCTATTAAAAGTCATAACATTGAAATAGCAGTGCTTCAGATTGATTGCAAAATCGGGTGCGTGCGGGTGTGGGAGATTTTTCTCCTACACTAGTTACAGTTGCCTTAATTACAAATATCATACAAAAACTTTAACTTTAAAAGAACCAAAGAAAAGTCTCTGGACTCCTTGTAGACCTGGATGAAGTGAGGCAGGATTTATTGAAGCAATAAAACCAAGTGAGCCAGTTTAGCAATGCCTAGGATGTAACCCCATGCACCTCCAAAATCTGACTGAAGTACCTGTGACATAGGCACTTCTTTTATACAGTTTGCAAGGGGAGGAGCGCTCACCTAGCCCCCTCCCCTGTAAATTTTTTTTCTTATTTCTTATCACATTATTAACCCATTGTAATCCAACTTTTTCCAAATATTGTCACCCATTGTAATTACATTTTTTCTTATCTTGTTTGCTTACATCATATACTTCGTCATCTGACTCCATATTCATTTCCCATTATAATTCTGTTTCCTTTCAAATTACTTTCCATTATCTTTACACTAAGTTTGTTCGTTATTAAAAAATATAAGGGTGGCGCTTATTTTACTATATATTCTTAGTTCTTCCGGGTTACTCTACAGTTCTCAAGAGACAGGCCATAGGTAAGCATCTTTCTCGCACTCATTTTAATTATTTGTCTTATTTTCCTAATGTGTTGTATTTACGCTTTTTATTTTATTTTTATAGCTAAGTGCAACTGCCCAAGCACTGAATAGATCCCTTTGGATGACTCAGACAGCCAGGACAGTCCAGACCATAACTCCTTTTAAAAATACACTCCTACTGAACCTGCTGCAGACCGAGCCTCAGTGAGTTTTTGCCAAAATGAGTCTGATGGATCATTGACACATTTCTACACAAGAATGGTCTTACTTATGTCAGGAAGGATGACTCCGGGCCCGGTCCTTCTAAGAGGCCACGTCCTGTTCAACCAAAGTCTAGTACTCCAGCCCAGCCTATCTTAAGGCCTGTCGGTCTAAGAAGTGTCAGTACTCAGACTGATTTTAAAGTGTCTGTTGGTACCCAAACTGATTTTCCTGAAGCGCCTACGCCACTTTTAAATTGTGGTATTTCTGTTTTTATTCCTCACACTGATCTTCCCATTAATGTGGTTCTGGGTCAGAGAAGGCTTGATATTTAATTTCTTATGCCTTTTTGTTATTTGATGTTTACCCAGGCCCCCTCTTTTACTGTACTTTTTATGTTGGGCCTTTTAATTTGTATTTCTATTTTATTCACTATGTAGGTGCACATGCTATTTTATTGTGTGCCTATTCTTATTAAACGTATTATTCATTAAGCTGAGTGTGTGTCTTTTGGTTATTTATCGGTGTCTCTTTAAATTTGACATGGCTGCACATGCATCCAGCCCCTGTTACATCACAGTTAAGATCACCCCATGTCTAAGTAGATTACCTCATGTCTGGGGCTACACCACATCAGTTGACATTACATAATGTCTAGGGACATCAGGTACTTTTTTGGATGCTCAAGGTACAAAGATTACATCATCTCTAGGGTCTGTTTGGTACACACTGAACACTAAGCATCTCACATCTAAGATGGCTACCTGTCTAGAGTTCATTTGAGTTTATGCTGTATGTTCTTGCTACTGTGACATCACACTGTCCTTGGCTCACCTCTGTCTCCTTACCTGACCTCTATGTTCTTTTACTAAGATTAATGGTTTCTATCATGTTGTTGCATGCACAAGTATATTTAATAAAAATATGATCACATATTTCCCCCTTTGTGACTTTTAAGTCACATAATGAAAAATAAAGCAAAGAAAAAAGAAAATAATACTTACTTACTAACTTACTCATTATACTAACTTAATACTTAACCTATGAAGCCTTACATGTTACTACAGAGAAAGAAATAAACAGAAAAAATCTTATTTAAACCATCAACTCAAAGGAAACTTACTAAATAATTGAACTGAACCTTAAAACTCACTGGACCTTAAAACTCACATATTACCCCCTCATCAAACATCAGTCTAAGAGAGATAAGCAAAAGATGAGTAAACTTAGCATAAACGAGTATATGAGAGTATAATAAGCATGCAATTGGTTAAATACGAAGAGTCCAGGGGTGGGCAAAAAAATCTTCCATATAGCCAATTTAGAAGGAAAAATTCCCACCTTGCCAGCTTTTTTGTGCTCGACGGTGCATTCACCACCAGGACTCGACATCTGTACAATAGATATATGACAAAGACATTTGAAACCATCAAAGCCACTTAAGCACTCCATTAGGGTAAATGAAGGAGAGCGTGTCAAGACTTTCAGTCCCTTCTTCCGTCCATGCCTTGCGATCCTCATCAGTGAATTCAATTACGTGCAGGTCCTTACAGCTCATCAGCTGTGATAGTGGAATTCGGTTTAACCTGCCCGTCTCCTGACGTAAGAAGTCTAGCCAGACTTCATCAGCATTCGGAAGACGGTCCAGCGCACGTTGCAAAGAGGTTGGTGTATCTGTCCATAAAATGTCATCTCCCAACATTACTTTAGTTATGATCTTATCTGTTGCCATGTATACATCGTCGAATTCAATTACCCCACATATATCGTATCCAACCCAATTCTCTTCAATCCCAATACCTCTATAGAGGCCTAGCTTCAGATGTCTTCCAAGCTAATATGAAGTTGTTACCAGACGAAGTCCTCTGCTTATGTCCAGGTCAAACGTTTCCTGTGTCATTGACTTGATCCATTTGAAGTCTCTTGTCAAGACATTGGCCATTGCGATGAACTTCTTATTCCCCTTTGGGCGGTGTGGAAACCAGTCAACTAGATCGTGTCTCAGGTCTGCCCATCTTCTCGTTGGGGTCTGTTCCAGAACCTCCTTCCATGCATCACGGCAAACTGTACAGGATACTATCCATCGTGGGTCAGGTACCGGTTCCATACTGCATACATATGTATATAACAGAGACAAGACAAAAATACAACAAAGACACACAAAACACATTTGTTTTGCTAATACTAATTTTCTTCAAAGATTAAATGTGTTCGATTAAACTATGCTAAATAATCTCAGTATACATGTAATTAATAAATATACAGTCATTTTTGTTATTTGTGCAGTAGCGCTAATCATTTGTGTTCACTTCATTTCCATGTAAATGGAGTCTTCCTCCCAGTCCTCATCTGATGGTCTTCGTTCATGATATTCCACAGTCATCGTATATTGTCCCACCACTTTGAATGCTTGCTCTTGCCAGGGGGATAATGCAGCATGACAATATGAGCAGAGTTCCTAGTACTATCAAAATAATTGTCCCTAGTTTCACAAGTAGTCCATACCAATCTGAAGGATTCAACCAATCAAACTAGGATGTCCACGCGTTATTCCTCTGTACGTCTTGAATGATCTTAACATTTTCATCTCTCATGTCCCTCATGGCTCTTAAAAGCTTAGTTATGTTACCATCCGGACCTGTGTGTCTCGGAATGTACGTACAACATTCTTCTCCAATTAAGGCGCACACTCCTCGTTGAGATGCCAACATCATGTCCAGGACGAAATTATTCTGTGTAGTCATTAATGTGTTTTTATCCAATTGTTCCTGAACCAGTCCTAAGACTCCTAAAGTATGATTCCAAAATCTTTGTTGATTGTAATAAAGTAGGTTCATCCACCTTGCATTTTTTGAAATTTGAATCCATGGCAAGAAGATTGTCGTGAATGCTCCTCCTACCCTATTTATAGCCTCATGCTCAGTTGGTACACCAACTGCAATACCATCCCAGATCACTGATAGTCCTCCATCTCTATCAAACTCTATCCATGCCGATATTTCCTCTCCAATCGTTTTCACAAACTTGTCTTCACATTTATTTCGTCTATGTTTCTTGCCATATAGCCCTATTACAATCAAGTCTCCTTCTAATAGTACTGGAGCACAACACTCACCCCAGTTATTCGGTAAAGTTTGTCTAACTGTAGTTCCACCACAGTACCAGAATATGTCTGCTAGCGGTGTTGTACCAGAACTTAGATCTGGTTGTTGTACTTTTATTATCTCACTGCATGTCAGACTGTCTGTTTTATTGTCACAAATCTGGTGCATTTCTATGAAACATCCTGCTGCCGGCTGTGTTTCATTACAATTTGGTGATAGATTTCCTATTTCAATGCTTCCATTTGAGCAGATGCATAAAGGATAGTTTTGCTATGTAGGGGTTATTTCTCTTTGTACAGCATTTAATGTTCCTCCAGGTTGATATGAACATTTGCTTATATTTTGCATCCATTCAGGGCCATAGAGTATAGCAGCTGAGTATGAAAGACAGCTAATAGGGCACAATTGTTCACTATATGTCGGGTTGTCTATACATTCTCTTGTTCCATGTGTTATCACCACACATCGGGGCCTTTTGCTTCTGTCATGACACACGATGCAGTCTCACGTAGTTACGGACTCAGCTGTAAATTTCAACCATTGGAAGAACATGTCATTTTTCCATGTTTGGTCAGATCCTGCTTGATTTTTGTGTGGTTTCTATGTTATCTGTGGAATTATTGTTACATATGTTGCTGATTCAATATCTGTTATTTTGGGCTGGTCGGGTGCTCTTGCATAGCATCCCTTCCATCCTGCTAGTGAAACACATACTTCTCTAATTTCTATTAATCCATCTAATGCTGTCATCTATACCATATGCCAATATGCCTTTTTTCTCATTTCTATGTAAATGCGCACTTTTTCTTCTGGAGGTTGTGTATTATTTACCTCTATTTGGTAGGTTGCTTCCCAAAATCCTGTTCTTTCCCTACTGTCCAATCCAGCTACTATTCTAGTCCTAGTTATTGTAGCTAATGCACAATGTATTTGTCTCTCTTCTTAGTAGCACCACTGTTAATTAGACCAATCATGAAGAGGATTCCTATACCCATAGACCTCCTTTGTTTCAGGAGGCAATAAGAGGGTGGTTTCTCCATTTGGATCACAACGGTGACACGTGGGACTATGGCCAAATAACCTACACAATTTTTTTTTGGGAGTGTTCTTTGTTGGGTATGTTCTTTCAGCTGTAGTTGGTTTAAATAATTTAATCACTATCTGAGCCAGCGCTAACTTCTAATTGACTTAATCACTTTCTGAGTATTCTACAACTCTAGGTGTGGGATCTTCTTCTGACTGTCTACACGCTGCTTCACTTCTGGCACGTCTGTGCTCTCGCTGTCTAACTTGGGCTCTTGTTCTGAGAGATGGTCCTCCTTGTTCTGCTTCTGCTTCTTCTTCTTCAAGCTCTGCTTCCCAATCTTGTAGCTCTTCTTTGGGCCACTCCGGCCATTACCCTTGTTCTCCTTCTTGTTCTTCTACCCACGGTAACCCTTCAGTGTACCCATAAGTATCTGGTGCTTGTTGCCGGGCCTTGTGTCACTCTCCTGGGAACCTGATTGCAAATCTGAAGGTCCTGCTCATGGAGACTCTTCAGTGTCTTCCTGAAGCTGTTTGTTCCTTATCTGATCTGGGTTTGGCGCCTTGCAGCAATGATTTAAATGGTACCATACATCTTTACCTTGGACTTTTACTGCAGTTGGAGTTGCCAACACCACCTTGTATAGTCCTTCCCTTCTAGCTTCGTTTCATCTTCTTTTGAACACTTGGATAAACACCCAGTCACCAGGTAGCACAGTTCTCTCCTCTTTGTCCTCTTCCTCAGCGTCATCAGCTGGATCAGCTACCCTCGGTCTGGTGTTGTCATGTATTAACCTTAACCTGTTGGAAAATAACTTTGTGTAGATAGTGTGTCAGATAAGTGTTTCACATAGTGATCAAGTTCACTCTGTAGTTGTTCAAGTGTGGGGCCTTTATAGGGCCCTCGAACAAAGGATGTACGCATAGGTCTGCCAGTAAGCAGACCTATGCTTACAAAGTATGTAAGCATAGGTCTGCCAGTAAGCATTCCATTTGGTGTTAGATGTGTGTTGCGGTTAGTTTGCGATCTCATGCCCATCAAGGCTAATGGCAAAGCTTGAAACCAATTCATACCTGTGTCTGCACATATTTTAGCCAATTTCATTTTCAGAGTTCCATTTGCTCTCTCTACCATCCCCTGAGATTGGGGGTGGTACACACATCCAAACCTGTGCTTGATGTTTAGCCATTGAGTCACTTTCTGTACTATCTTGTTTGTGAAGTGTTTCCCATTGTCTGAACTGATTGTGTCTGGGATTCCAAATCTTGGTATCACTTCTCTACACAGGAATTTTGCTACTGCCATTGCATCTTCCTTAGCTGTTGCTACAGCTTCTACCCATCTGCTAAATCTATCCACAATCAGTAAGATGTATTGTTTTCCTTGTATTCTAGGTTCCCCCATATCCACATAGTCGAACATTATATGACTAAACGGTCCATCTGGCTCTGGAATATGTCCTATTGGTGATGTGAAGTGTTTTCTAAGGTTATATCTAGCGCATATGTCACAAAACTGTGACAGTGTTCGATGAACCATAGGACCTAAATAAGGTGACCACCATGTCTTTTGGATTCTTCTTATCACTTCTCCTCTTGCTACGTGATCGTTACCATGAGCTTGCCTTATCAAGGTTATGAGAAAACTTTGTGGAGCTACAAAAATGCCCATCTGCACTTCGCCACACGTTAGTATCATTATCTTTTGTTGCTCCTCTTGCTAACCATTTACGAATCTCTTCACCTGATGCTGATGCCTGCATGTCTGCAAGTGAGGATAAATCTGGTGCTGGGGGTGCGTAATCTTCTGGTACAAGTACTAATCTTTCTTCAGATTCTGGACTTTAACTTGAGCTTGAGCATGAATTTGAGCTTGAGCTTGAATTTGAGCTTGAGCTTGAGCTTGGCCCTTCACCAGGGTCAACACTTGACTCTGGTGAACTTGGTTCATTGTCTGTCTGTGCTGCGGATTCTGGCATCATGTTTGCCTGATTTACTGCTGCTTTCTTAGCTGCTTCATCTGCTGCTTCATTTCCGTCACTAACAAACGTACCATCTTTCTTATGTGCTGCACATTTTACTATAGCTAATCTGGATGGTAATTTAATTGCATCTAGCAAGTCTGAAATTGCTTCTCCATGTATTACTGGTGTTCCGTCTGCTCTTTTGTGACCTCTTCGTGCCCATATGGGGCCATACAAGTGGCATATTCCATATGCATAAGTTGAGTCAGTGTATATTGTACACACTTTTTCTTCTGCTAGCTTACAAGCGCATAAGTTTGATTCTCTAAATCTTGGCGTGTCATCAGACATTCTGCTGACACAAGATGACAATCGTGGGGATCTCCCTCTGCTGGGGTCATCATGCGATCTGCTGGATTTACTGTCTTACACCTTCTTATAGTCAATTCGGGTGCAGAGAGTATCATGTCATATCCTGTTCTTCTAGCATTTGTGATTACAAATGATGGGCTGGTCAAGAGTGCATGCAATGCGTGGGTGGTATACAGCACAACAGGATGTCCTATAGTAATTGATGAGGCTTCCTTGATAAGCAAAGGCGGCAGTTGCCACACCTGGGTGTGGCATGCCTTTTTCAATATTATCAAGCGCTCTACTATAATAAGCAATTGGTTGCTTATTAGGTCCTTTTTGTTGAGTCAGAACCCCTGTGGCAAAACTTCCACGCTCCGAGACATACAAATGAAATGGCTTACTATACTTTGGACTAACAAGTGCTGGTGCTGTAGAGAGTTCTCTTTTTAGCTGTTCAAATGCTTCCAGTGCTTCAGGTGTCCATTCTAACACTGCACTATTCTTTGTTTGTCCAGCTACTTTGACTATTGCTCTCAAGGGTGCTGTTTTTAATGCAAAGTCACAAATCCAGTCTCTACTAAATCCTACCATGCCTAGAAAAGATAGCATCTCTTTTACAGTTCATGGTTTAGGAGCTTTCATTATTGCTTCTATGTGTTCAGGAGATATATACCTAGATGTTACTTCCAACACTCTTCCTAGATATTCTACCTTCTGTTTACAGAATTGCAACTTTTCTCTGCTGACTTTGTCCATTTCCAGCTAGAACTGTCAAGACTCTTAACGAATCTGTTTCACATTGCTCTTTTGTTGGGCTACAAATCAGTAGGTCATCGCAGTACTAGATCAGAGTTCTTTTGATGTTTAGTGAGGCTAGATCTTGAGTTAGCACTCGGTTAAATATTGATGGACTTTCACAGTATCCCTGTGGTAAGCGATTGTAAGTCAGCTGTTGTCCCTCAAACGTAAAGGCAAACAAGTATTGTGATGCTGGATGTAGTGGAATACTAAAGAATGCTGAACATAAGTCTATGACAGTGTACCACTGTGTATCTTCTGGTATGTTGGACAACTATGTGTGGATCAGGCACTATAGGCAATTCTCCTTCTACAATTTGATTTATGGCACGTAAGTCATGCACAAGTCTCCATTTATCTGAGTTGGGCTTCCTGACAGGAAACTTGCTTGGGAGCTAATGTAGCCGGAACAAAAGTTACAGGACTGCTTTCCGCAGAATCCTCTCAAGCGGTGAACCTCTACTTTTTTATTGGTTGCCGCTCAACCGCGTCATAGCTCATTACCATAAAGTTAAGCTGATTTCAACTCTCATTGCCGCGCTCGCCGGTCTCACCGCGCCGCGCCGCCCTTCACCACTCTTCGCCGCCAGCTCCCATTGAAAATGAATGACTTCCGGCTGTTTTGACGCTGTCGCCGCGTTCGGTGTGAACACAGGGTAACTGTGCATATTCTTCATCTTGACTTCCTTGGTCATAGTGCATGGTACAGTGCAATGGCAAGGTTGCTCTTTTACAATCTGGTCGTCGTTGTAGGATCCATTCTTCCCATAAATTCTGTGCATGTTGAGCTCCCTTGCCTTTGCACAAGAGCCATTATACTGTATCTAAGTTATTGGGTTTTTCTGCAATTTGTAAGAACTGTCCTATTGTTACATACAGTCCTTTAGCATTACATTGAATTTTTGCTTTAAGTTTGCACAAAAAAATCTCTTCCCAGTAAATTAACTGGAGTAGTCAGTGAGAATAATAAAGGTGCTGCTACAGTGGTGTCTTCTAATGTTATTATTTGTGGCTCCGTAAAATGCAATACCTGTGATTGTCCTGAAAAGCCTGTGGTTTTTATCGTATTGCTTGAGAGAGGGAGCTGGGAGCCTTCACGTCCTATACATGAGTAAGTAGCACCTGTGTCAATCATAAATGGAATTGGTTGTGAATTATTTATAGACACCATCACATTGGTTCTTGTTTTGGATGCAGTGTTGAGACATACTGCATCTGCTCCCTTTCTGGCTCCTCTGGGCCTCGTCAATTCCAATTTTGGGTGGGTCCCATCCAGGGCCTCGCCCACTGATTTTGGGGTTGACCTTAAGTCCATGATCCAGCAGGTTGTCTTGGACCAGGACGTCCCACATTCCCTTGGGGTGCCTGTCCTGCTCCATATGGTCCTTGGGGTTGTGGTCCATTTTGCATTCCCCAAGTCATTTGTGGACAGTTTCTTCTAATATGTCCTGTTCCTCCGCATTGCCAGCACTGCATATTTTGAGTATTTGCGCCAATTTGCCCTGGGGCATTCATTCTAAATGTCTGTCTCCTTGGTTGCTGTAGATGTGGTCCCCTTTGTCTCCTGCCTCCAGTAGGCCTGGGGCCCTGTCTTTGCCACCTCATAGGTTGATTTTTTCCTTGCTGGTTTCCAGGTTGCACATATGTCGGAGCGGCTTGGGTCATTGTTGGTTGTTGCATTTGTTGCACTGGTTACTGCATTTGCTGTGCTGGTCCAGTAGGGGGCAGTGTTGTCTTATTTTCAGGCACCATTACTGCTGCTGCTTGGACTTTTCCTTTTTCTTTTTCCTTTTTCTTGCAGCTGCAAATTCCCCTAGTTGTATTTTGTGTAACTGGGTTGCAATTGACTCAGCAGCTTCCTAGGCCTCTTTCTTCTTTTTTCAGTATTGTTCCACATAGTCTACAATGTGTGCTTGAAATGTGTCCCATGGTAGTGTTCAGCCCCACTACGCATTTTTTCAGCATCATTTTTTATGCATTTTTTCAGCATCATTCGGAACAGGCTCTTACTTGTGTCTGTTTGATCCCAAGAGCCTCCAGTTTCTTCTCTCCACTTGGTCTGGAAATCATTGATGAACTTTACAACATTCTCATCTTCTTCCAGTGTTACTGATTCCAGCTTTCCTGGATCCATTTTGGTTGGGTAGGCTTTTTTTGCAGAGCATTCCAAACCTTGTTCCTGAATGCTCCAAACGCTAGGCTATTTCCTGCATTTTGTCCAGTTGCTGCTTGCAGGCCAGCCTCATTCAGAATTTCTATTGTTTTTACTTTCCCAATTGTCTGTGCCAGAATAGCTTTTACATCTCCTATTGCCAGGAGGTGTCCAGTGGTTTTCTCTTCTAGCTGTGTTATCCATCGTTGCGCTCCATTGCATAAATCTGGTAATTGGTTAGCCAGACCTGTCATATCCATAAATGACCATGGCACATGGTGATACTGATTTCCTTTTGACACAAGTGGGTAGTGTCCAGCCCCAGTATATTTTTCCGGGTCTGACATATGTCAAGTCAAGTCAAGCCAATTTTATTTATATAGCGCTTTTAACAATTGACATTGTCGCAAAGCAGCTTTACACAATAAAAAGAAGTAAGTCTGTATGCAATGTGTATGAATCAAACTTATAAGATTGTCCCTGATGAGCAAGCCAAGGGCGACGGTGGCAAGGAAAAACTCCCTGGGATGGTAATATGAACAAACCTTGAGAGGAACCAGACTCAACAGGGAACCCATCCTCATCTGGGTGATAACGGATAGCAGGGATTGATCAACTTAATAATATGTACTGGAAGTTCAGTGTAACAGGAGATGTGTTAAAATTAAAATTAAAAGGAGTCCAGTTTGTTCCTGAAGGCTCAGGTAGACTTTAGGAGATTCCAGTCCTGAGCTATCGAACAACTGAAGTCACAGGTCCCCAGAGCATCAATCGATGATGTCTTAATGGAAACCATCCCCAGCCACCATACAAATCCAGGCAGACCACACGGGGCATCCATGCGACGAGATCTCCAACCAGAAGCAGGACTCCAGGACCGGTTAGACGGGTCCAGAGGGAAGAGGGGTCTGGATCACTGGCAACTCAGGAGCGAACATGTATAGCTCGTCAGAGAGACAGAGAGAGGGACAGGAGAGAGGGAGAGGGAGAGAGAGGAGAGGGCAGAAAAGGAGAGAACAGAAAATAAGGAGAGATGGCAGTTAGGTATGGTCACAGTCAACATGTATAAGGTGAATGTATATTAGTGCAAAGTGCAAGCAGGGACTCCGGCAGGACTAACTATAACAGCATAACTAAAAGGGAGAGCCAGAAGGAAACACAAACATGAGGGCTCCCTGAGATGTAAAGCAACCAATCACCTCACCGTCAACAAACCTGAGTGAACAATGAGAGTGTGGACGACAGCATCTAAACATACCAGTTCACCAGAATACTCTACGTCCATGAGTCCCCCAGATCTGCTCCTTTACCTAAGGCTAATCTATTTACAAAAATGCTTGGATAAAATAAATAAGTTTTTAGCCTAGACTTAAACACTGAGACTGTGTCTGAGACCCAAACATTAATAGGAAGACTATTCCATAACTTTGGGGCTTTGTAAGAAAAAGCTCTGCCCCCTGCTGTAGTTTTAATAATACGTGGTACTGACAGGCATCCTGCATTCTTTGACTGGAGTAGGCGTGGCGGATCGTAAGACACCAACAGTTCACTCAAATACAGTGGCGCGAGCCCATTTAGTGCTTTAAACGTCAAAAGTAGTATCTTAAAATCAATGCGAAATTTCACAGGGAGCCAATGCAGTGTAGATAAGATAGGGGTGATGTGCTCGTATCTTCTGGTTCGAGTGAGGACCCTCGCTGCTGCATTCTGCACCAACTGAAGCTTGTTTATACACCTAGTTGAACAACCAGACAGTAAGGCGTTACAACAGTCCAACCTAGAGGTGATAAAGGCATGAACTAATTTTTCTGCATCATTTAGTGCCAATATG
>JAAGKR010010488.1:0-22581 GCA_011419295.1 Clarias macrocephalus | reverse complement strand
GTTCTTAAAAACCAATCACCGATCAGCAGTGTTCTTAAAAACCCAATCACCGATCAGCAGTGTTCTTAAAAACCAATCACCGATCAGCAGTGTTCTTAAAAACCAATCACCGATCAGCAGTGTTCTTAAAAACCCAATCACCGATCAGCAGTGTTCTTAAAAACCAATCACCGATCAGCTGTGTTCTTAAAACCCAATCACCGATCAGCTGGGTTCTTAAAACCCAATCACCGATCAGCTGGGTTCTTAAAACCCAATCACCGATCAGCAGTGTTCTTAAAAACCCAATCACCGATCAGCTGTGTTCTTAAAAACCAATCACCGATCAGCAGTGTTCTTAAAAATCAATCACCGATCAGCTGGGTTCTTAAAAACCAATCAATCATCAGTAGAGGTTTCCAACTGCCTATTTTACTCCATTCTGGTAAAAAAAAAAATCTGTTCCATTATATTTATTATACATTAAGAAAATTATTCTTTGGGGAACGTGTTTGATATGCAAATGAGCAGAACGATCCAATGATGAATATGCAGTGATTACTTAATCAAACATCAGTATTTTTGTGCATGCATTACCTACTTTAAGTCTGGAAAGTGTTAGCGCTGTTAGTTATGTTTTTACATGTGTGTTAGCATGTGGAGTGACTATGCTTCTCTGAAAAAGGCATAATGAGAGCAGAAGTATTAGCACCGTGTTAGCCGTTTAGCCGTGTGGCTCACACTCAGTCTTCACTTCACCTCTCCCGTCTGCTCTTCTAGGACACCATTAAAACCAGTTAAAATTATTCCTAATCACCTTCTTTGCTAAGATATGGAAGATCTCTGATTGAGCACAGATGTGGACAGCTCTTGCGACAGTGTGTCAGAGCAACGCTCGCATGAGGATAAGGACCAAACATGGCGTGTGCACGAGGCGCTTAGCGTTCCCCGGAGAGATTGCTAATTAGCGTCACAGCATGACTGTCTTGAGGCACGCGACCCATCTGGGATGCTAATCAGCTCAGGTTAGGAGCCTGGAAGTTCCACTTGTAAACATGCATGCAGGCAAACACACACACACACACACAGGTCATGCAATTAATTGTCAGATTTATACTCACTGATTAGCAGCTGATTTAAGATGTTTGTTTGAATATAGAAAGAAAAAAAAGCTTTGGAAATGAGTATTGCCTGAATAGAAAAACAAACAAACCGACAAATATTTTTTACTTCTGCATTTTTACATATATTTTTTAAATAAGAAAATTACTAATATTATAAAATAATTGTAAAAAATATCCAGACCTGGAAATAAATAAATAAATATTTGATTGATAAACTATTGATAGATTTGTAAACCACTGTTACCTATTTTTACATTATTATTATTAGTAGTAGTAGTTGTAGATTTTTTATGAAATTACTGATTTGTAGAGTTTTACAAATAAACTCATTTTAGATATGAATTTTACAAATATAATAATACCCCCCCCCCCCATTTTTTGAACATGCAAACAAACAAATAAAAAATAAATAGTACAGCTATTGATTATCAAACGAGTGCGGTCAGGAGAGGCTCCGCCCCCGTAACCCACAGCACCTAAAGGATCGGCAGCACCATCACCCAGACGGGCACCGGAACCTGACGGGGAAATTTTGCTGACAAACCTTTCCTGCAACTTTTCCATTTTCTGCAGTAATGAAGCCTAACACATGCCGCCTAAGGTGTAGGAAGTATGTCATGTAAAAGAAATGTTAAAATTAAAACACCTCAAGGATTATGAGCGCAAATCACACGGATGAAACCTGAACATAAAGTTTCATGTTAGAAATGCACACGTTGTGACAAATTCAGTTCCTGGGAACTCGCCGCTCCCCTCTCGGCCATCTCCTCGCGCTCGAGGCATGTTAGCAGTCGACTAGCGTACACGTCGCTAGCTGGAGTTTATTAGCTGTGACAACGCGGGACCGTGGGACACATCATTAAGAGCCAGTGTGTAAAGTCAGACGCGACGGCTCCACAGGCCACAGGGCACGCGGCGGCCATTTGGAAGCAGAGAGGAAGCGCCGCGCTCCAGCCGCGGCCGTATGCCTGCCACCGCTCCTCTCCATCACGCTAATCAGTGCACCAGATACGCCGCTAGGGCTGTTCAGGACCGTTAAGCGGTGATAAATTCAGTGTGTTGCAGTGTGTCGCTCGCTGCCTTTGCTCACTAGGCGGCTCGACATATGGTACTGGAAGGCAGCAAATAATAAGCAAGGAGAAGCAGGAGGTTTGTTGTGCTGGTGACAGGCTTCATAGTTCAGCGACGCAAATTGGATTTAAAAAAAAATGCTGAACATTTGGATTAGGTGTAAAACAAGATGGATGTTGTGCAATGACAACATGTGTACAGTATCTGTATTCAGAAATAGGTGTGGGCTTCACTCTAAGGTGTGTGTGTGTGTGTGTGTGTGTGTGTGTGTATTTGTTTATTTATATGTCCTCATTTTTAACTTTTATAATATTTTTGTTTTAACTGTAAAGTTTTACAGCCTAACCTCGGCTGATTTAAAATCCAAACTGAAAGCGGCTCCCGTTTCTTCTGCCTGCCGTCCTTGATGACATTCAGGGGCCCCGTGGTGCTGCGTCTTCACTAAATTCTGCAGAAAATGTGGGGGAAAAAAAATGCTCCCTTCATTTGACTTTCATTTATGAGCAAAAATGACACAATCATGACGCACTGATGTATACAAGTTTTGAGTGGCTGTACTGTGTGCTGAAATTGGTTTGTACGGCGACGCAAATTTCTTGCAAAATTTCAGTTCTTATGGCGAAACTGCGTGAGGCGTGCCGAGGTACCACTGTATTCATTAAATGGATCGATATTAATTATTTATAATATTAATTAATTTAATTGGAATTTATACAAAAAAAAATTAACAATCAAGTTTTTTTTTTATTATTATTTTTGCGTAAACAATATTTCAAGGACTGCAAGGGTCAGAAAATCAGCTCTACTTTACACTCAGAAACGTTTCCACCCAGTTAAATCATTGAGCCCAGACGTTGCGTCCGGTATTTGGATGAGATCGCGGCTCACTGACACACGTTTCTTCTTTCGTTTCTTTCACTTCAGCGCTTCGTTCCATTTGGACTGGAATTAGAAATCAGTTTATACAACGTCATCAGCTTTTTAAACCCACTGATGACTCTTTTTTTTCTTAAAAAAAAAAAAAAAGACACCCAAATTAATGTTTTCAGCACGTGTCTCTGTCCCTCTGTCTCTCTCTGTCTCTCTCTGGAGGTGAAGTCTATTTCTATTTCCATGTTAACAGCTGTGTTTATCCCAGCTCGCACCGACAGCCTCAGCTGTGAGACGTGTAAAATTAGCCACCCCGCTGAGACATGGACACAAAACCGATCCCCATTCGAGAAGAAAAGAAAGAAAAAAAAATCTAACTGGGGAGATTTTTTAACATTGTTTTTTACAAATTGTACAGTGTGATTGTGTTTAGTCTGTGTTCACACATCTTTTTTTTATTCAGACACATCACTAGACAGAGACCGCGCGTGCTGAGATTGAAAACAAGTCCCACGTTACTGACACTGTAACCATAACAACAAGAAGTAGCTAACTGTCTGGGCTAGCTGGCTATTCTTAATATTTGCTATATTTGCTCACATATATATATATATATATATATATATATATATATATATATATATATATAACTGTTATTGTCCTGTGCTGTGTTGCTTGTACATATCTGTGCCGCTTAAATACTTAAAATAAAGGGATATGTTCATGACGGGGTGTTACAGTAGCTATACTGTGCTAAACTGTATACAGTTTAAGCTCCGCCTTCAGGCTCTAGGATTGGCTCGTTTTTAACTCTCAGTCAAAATCTAACCAATCAGAGATGAGATGGAATTCTTATCGCTAATCGTAAAGCAGATGGCGGAACTTAGCATAAGCATAAGCATAAAATAGCATAAGCTTGCGGACAGATTGACAATCAGAATCTTTTTTCATTTATTTACTATGAAATAAACAAACATAAAAGAGACTCCTAAAAAAACAACAGATTTCTAAATGTGATTTCAGAAATTGTCTATTAATTATACTTCCTGCACTGAGTTAGATATTAAGATTAGATTAGCTTTATTGTCACACATGTACAGAGCTCATAAGGTGCTCACACACACGGGCAAGATTAAAGTTTTGTGAAATTCCACATTTTGCAGTGATTTTGCGTTATTTTTCCTTTCTTTCTATCTTTTTCTTTCCCAATATCCCTTTAGATGCTCAAAAAAAAGTGAAAATAGCAAACATTCGCAATCAGCGCAACACCGCCCACATGCTGTGTATCTACACGTACAGCGTCTGGGGCAGGAACTCAAATGCAAGGAAATCTGCCCTCTGGTGGCATCCTCGTGTATTGTCTCTGATCGACATTCCAAACTAATATAAACAATTGAATTAATGAAGAAAAAAAAAGCTAACAATACTTGAGAAAAAATATTAAACAATAGTAAAAAAAAAAAACCCTGTAAAATATTAGAGCAATTCTACTGGTTTTGTTTAAAAATAAAATGCTTCAGTTTGAATGTTAAATTTCTTCTTATTCAGTTTGTAGACATTTGTGTCTTAGTTCTCTGAGACAAGATCACGAGACGAGACGAGACGAGACGATACTCCAGCCACCCATCTGAAACAATCACTGCTGTTTCGAGAGCTCATTTACTCGTTATGCAGAGTTTACAAGGTCATAAACACCGATGCCAAAAGAATCGGCGCCCTGGCGGTGCTGACGGATCGAGAGGACGCTCTCGGCTCTCGCAGATTCTCTCTCCGTCCAGCAGCAGAATGGCTCTCGTGGGTCATTATAATCAGCCTCATGCAGCACGCGGCCGAGTCGAGCCTCGGAGAGATAACGATTCGGGACGATTAGCACAAACACTGTCTTCTAATCAAAACCGGGGCTTGTATATCAGTGGCACATGACAGCGATATCGCTTCTTACAGACTCCATTTCTGGGTGGATGTTAAGCTCAGCTATCTGTAGGCACGATTAGAGGAAACGTGATTAACCCGCGGCGGTTGTGTTTAGCGTTAGCCTTGTGATAAACAATAGTTTTATACTTTAACAGTCTGGGGTTCAGACAGATTTATGAGAACGGTTAAGAGTGTCTTCGCTTTTCTGGTTTTCTTTGTTCTCCTAAGCTTTAAAACTTACTAGCATCGTTAGCATGGTCAGGATTTAGGTAGCGTATCAACATATATATTAAATCCTGATGTACATTACCACGGTTTGTTTTTGTGATCCCAGGCAGCTATTTAGACGATTCACTTCTCTGGGGAAGAGCATCAATTACATCTTAATCATTCCACTTCCCTTTGGGTTCTATAGAGCTCGTGAAGTCGTGTCACACTGTTACGTGTCTCGCCAATCGTACTCGCACCCTGACAGTCGATAAAAATACTGCGATATCTGAACCGGGATTTTTGATTGTACAGAACCACAGTCCTAAGAATAAACACCCGCTATATTTCTCTATATAATCCCCTGCTACACCAATGCACGTATCCCAGTGTTTCACTAGAGCTTGGACACCATCAGGGTAGATACGTTGCCTCAGTAGCCCGGAGCCGTGATCTGCTTCACATCCTTTAACATCCCAAACTGTCTTGGACTGAGGTCAGGACTGTACGGGGATGTGGTGTAGAAGTTCCTGTAATGTGCAAGTGGTGTTGGTGAATGTGTGTGTGTCCAGTTCTCACACAGACAGATCTCTTTTACTGGGAAGAGTCTCATCACCGTACTGTACGTGAAGTCTTCTGTAAATATTCATTACTTTAATTCCCCAGAAATTTCATCACAAGTCCCGACTTGACTTGAACACCTCCTCAGAGCCGAGCACGAGATGATGTTCTGCACCCTGACGATCAAGCCAAGGGCAACATGACAAGGACAGACACCCTGTAATTTGTGTTTGTTCCCTGACCAGTGAATAAACCCCAGGCCACGGCGGTGAGAACCCCAAATGCATCCGGATGAACTTTTACTGCTTATAAAGAACTTTGTCCACTCGAACAAACAAGTGGCCTGATATCGTAATTCATCAAAGCCCAATCTTACAAAATACCAAAGCAGCAGAAGTGAAGAGAATCTACAGTGTAATCCATCAAAGAGCGAGAAAAGAAAATCACTGGCATGGACATGAAGAGCGCTTCTGGAACTTCTGCATATTTTCTAGCCGTGTGAAGAGAAATCCAAACTACTGATGGGAATTTGTTTAAAATGAAACATCAACAAAGCGAGGTCACTAAGTACATCCCTTACACAAGCTCTCCATAACTAATGTCGGAATTTCATCGATTGTCGGTTTCGTAGAAAAATGTATGTAGAGTTGAACCGCAGGTACATCGAGTCCCACAGTCTGTTAAACATGCGCAGCATCTGCAGAGTCTTACTCAGATTTCTATTTAAAAAATGTCAAAAAATGTGTACACACTTGAGGGTAAGAAATACGTGTATAAATATTTTAATACTAAATTTATTGCTTTGTGTTTTATATATATATACAGTCAAGCCCGAAATTATTCATACCCCTGACAAATTCTGACTTAAAGTTACTTTTATTCAACCAGCCAGTGTTTTTGACCGGAAATGACACAGATGTCTGAAACGAAATGAATAATTTTCAATAAAATTGAAGTTGGTGTGATTTTTTAACATTTTTCATCTACAGTAGCTCAGCTGGACACAGAGGACGGAGTGAAATGTCAGTGGAATTGTGTGTTGTTGATTAGCAGCAAGTTTCTCCTTTTGTCTCCAAATGTGTTTTTTTTTTTTTAACTACATGATACATTTGTACTGATCCATTATAGGTTTATTATATTTTACCCTGTTTTCCAGGTTGTTTATATATATATATATATATATATATTTATATATATATATATATATATATATATATATATATATATATATATATATATTTTTTTTTTTTTTTTTTATATAACATGGACAGGTGTACCTTTATACCTTTATACAACACGGGAAAGACTTTAAAACAAACTTCTCAGTAAAAAGACTCTTTATAAGTGCTACAATGTATAACATTAAACTATATGAAAGTATATTGTGATATATGTTGTTTATTTTCTTTTTAAACATTAAACATGCAATTGAGAAGAAATAAACATTTAAGAATGTGATGTTGTAGGGGACAATCAAGTGATGAGTTTTTATTAAATTTTTTTAACAACAGCACAAATAACCTCTAGCTCTTTTCTGGCTCATTTTCCCCAGAAATACAAGTGATTTAAGAAAGAAAAAAAAAAAACATGAGTGTAAATCCTCTTCTCCTTTTTAAATGAATTCCATGCCACCGTACTGATGCTGCTCTCTAGCACCCCCTAGGGATCTGGGTCTGCTTTTGTTCTTAACACCCTGCCTTTTCATTTCACAGCTCCAGCTTATCAAAGTGCACAAGCCGGATTTACTTTAATAGAAATCTGTTATTCTTTTCAGTTATTTTTTCCCGGGTCTCGGAATTCAGCCGCTGTGAGTAAATCCGGCGCTCTGCGGTGGCGCCCGCACACCTGAGCCTGAAACTGAATGCGGTTAAAGCTGGGTTAATAAGGGGCACGAGGGCAGCAGGAGTCGCCCCGATGACCCGTGACTTTCCTCTCACCTCCGTCGCTTCATTATTGAGTGACTGTGTGGCCTGGTTTCAATCTGAGAGAAGAAAAAAAGGCTATTAAAGTGAAGTTACAGACAGACAGAGAGAGAGAGAGAGAGAGAGAGAGTGTGTGTGAGAGTATCCGTCTCCTCTGTGGTCTTCTCTGCAGAATTCTAATCACGGGGAAGGAAAGAAAAGCACAAGCAAGTGTCTTTTCGAGTGAGCTGATAGTTCTGTCATTCAAATACAGACAATGAGCGAGTGGAGAAGAGATAGAGGCGTGAGTCAGTGCGCGCGGAATGACTTTTAGTTTATATTCGTTCAAACAAATCCCAGGATTGTAAGAATTACTTTCTGAGAAAAAAGTAACCAAGTTCTACAACGTCAGTGATGTTGGCGAAGCAGAATGCGTGAATATCTTAAAGAACAAAATGCCGCTATACTCTCCAGCTAATCTGCTAATTTATCTAGCAGATGAAAACGCTAAGTGTCAGAGAACCATTAGCTATGTTATACTGTAGTTAAGCCTTTATTTGTTGCATACTGTATTCATTCCTCATCAGTGAACTTCGTTTATTTGAAAATCCCAGCTCGAAGGAAGTCTGTGTCGAAGCGGAGGGGCAGCCATGATATGGTTCAAATTATGGCTTAAAATTGTTGCTCAAGAATCCAACAGTGGCAGCTTGCAGGAGTCGGGGCTACAACTGCCAACCTTCTGATCAGTACCTCAACCTTTCTTCTTGAACATAATCGCTGTTCATAGTAACCACAACATGCAGCACAAACGCTTTCTACTAACACTGCTTTCACCCCAAAGTTAACTCACAAAGCCATGTTGTAGCTCACAGTAGTTGTTGTACTTCCTGCTAGCGTTGCGGTAAAGGTATAGAGATACGCAGGTGCACACATTGATGTGATGACGCGACTCTCTAACCCACATTAAAACATAACTAGTTCTTACAAGGTTCGCTATTGAACCGGCTCAGACCCAGCACTAGCACCAGACATGCACTAGCAGCTGGTTCACTCTGAAAATCTATTATGTAAAAAAAAAAAAATAAATTGCCATTATGGGAAAGATAATTGTGACCATGAAAAGTCTGAGGTGGGGTAAAGAGGCGATTAGTCAGAGTGGCAGAGACGCTAACACTGAACAGGATGCTAACACCACCATGCATCACTGTACAGAATGGTGTTTGGGTTTAGGACTTTTTTGGGGGGCGCAAAAATGTTTAACGAGTTTCTGACTTTTCATATAAATTAAATAAAAAATTTACTTTAATAATGTTTTATTAAAGTGTACACAGAACAACATGGGCGGAGCTTAAAGTCTAGCAGGTGATTTCAGCGGCTAATTTTTTCTTGAACTTATTTATTTAAAAAAAACTGCATATAGAGGATTGTTTTGTTCACTTGATGTTTGGACTCTAAAAAATCAAAATTGTGTTTGTTGTTTGTAAAAAGTCATGAGGATTCAGAACATGTGAACGAGTATGTACATGACATATATACATATGAGTACCAAATATGAAGCATGTTGATGGGAGCATCATCTCCTCGATCTTTGCTTATTGGACACTACTTGTTTTGGTTGGAGTTGTTATTTTGTTTTTGTTTTTTTGTACTGATTGATACTTTTTGAATTGCAGCTTGCAGCCCTTTATACTGTAATGTGGAATTTTTTTTAGGGGTGAATATTTATTCAAGAGACAATATGGGACATGTGTCAGGTGTGAACATGGCAATTACAAATTCAAAACCTAAGAGCTTAACATGAAAAACGATATTTCCAGTTACAGTTTTAGTGTCAGATTAAGATACTGTTTTTTTTTAGTATTATACGTATATAGTGGAACCTTGGATTACGAGCATAATTCGTTCCCGGAAGTGGGCTCGTATTCCAAAAACACTCGTTAACCAAATAGAATTTTCACATAAGAAATAATGAAAACTCTAATTATTCGTTCCACAGCCCAAAACAATAAATACATAAATATGATTAATACAATATATAAAGTAAAAATAAAACAAATTAACCTGCACTTAACATTTAAAATAAGTACAAATAAATCCAGACAGATAAGTGTTTCTGTGTATTTGTGTGTGTGTGTGTGTGTGTGTGTGTGTGGAATTAGCCCCTCACCTCGTCTTAAACAGTAAAACTCCTCCTCCCTCCCCCCACCTCGCTTTTTAAGTTTCACAACTAACATACACAATGCGAATACTGTTTTAACGAGAAAAAAAAGAAATCTCTCTAATGAAACTTGCGTGAGCGCATACTAATCACTGCTGTAAGGTAAAAAATTTAAAATAACAAATGAACCAGCACCTTCCTTTGAAAAGAATTGCGACAGAGCAGAATTTTGTGTAAATAAAGCGCGTGTGCAGCTGGGGAGAGTGTGCGTGTGTGTCAGTGTCAAATTACGCACGCGCGCACACACAAAGTACACATGAGTAAAGTGTGTGTGTGTGTGTGTGTGTGTGGGGGGCACAGTGTCAAATTACGTGCGCACACACAGAAGAGAGATGGAGATGTTGATTATACCAGTAAGAGTCGCGCACTAAGACCCAGCAGGGGAGACGATTACCCACAATTCCGCAGCGCAAGAGAGAGAAAAATCATTGGCTCAGATATGATCACTTGCCGCTTGGTGTCAAAATAAGAGTCGCATGCGTGATACATGATACTCGGCGCTCGTAAACTAATACCTGCTCGGTTTCTGATTAAAAATTTATTTAAAAATCTTTGCTCGGTTTGCGGAACACTCGTAAACCACATTACTCGCAATCCGAGGTTCCACTGTATATACATTGACGCGTTTCCACAACTGCTACAGTGTGTAAACGCTCAATGACGCAATGATAAACAAAGGCCTACACATTCATATTCATCTTCTGTGATAAGCCTGAGAAAAGATTTGCATAATTAGTGACTCGTGTCCTACAGTTTATTTAGTAAAGAGACATGGATGTTTGAGGATTTAGTGTCTGGGCATTATGTCGGAAAAAAATGCAGTGCTGTGATCAATTCGGCCAAAAGTCTCCCACGTCCTGTCTCCCGCTTTCACACACACACACCCACACACCCACACACACACACACACACACACACACACACACACACACACACAGAACAGAAAGCAGCCAGCTGTGAATGAAGAGCCGAATTGATCTTTCAAAGGCAAATCTCAGTACGGATCAAACTCTCAGCGTGAGCCCTCGGAGCGGCCCGTCGCTTTAAAGCCGAGCACGAGAGTCGCTGGGATTTCGTAGCATGGCGTTAGCTCTAGCTGTCTTTACAAACAAAATAATTGGTCCCTGAGAAATACAGGGTCGAATTGGATTGTTAATAAAGCACAGAGTGAATATCTACAATGAAAAAAAAAAAAGATTTGTTAATTATCTGTCAAATGAGAGGTCGGGCAAAAGAAAAGCTTCAAAAGAAATGCATCTTTCCTTTCAAAATAAAAGCCTCGGATCCCTGGATACACCGGGAATGCAGCTGCTGATGGGATGAGAGGGTAGGAAAAAGAATGAATTATTTGTTTAATTAGAAATAGCTTTCTAGAAACCAGTCAAATCCATTGTTAAGATCGCAAAACCCTGTTGAAGAATCTGATATTTTTACATCCGTTTTAAAGTCTCTTATTCAAACGGCTAATTAACAAGACATAAATGTGGAACTTCCCCTGTGTACATATAGTATGAGCGTAACGTTCGGACATTACACTGTTAAGATTTCATCAAACGATGTTCCAGAATTGTGAGTCGACTCCTGATTCAGTCGGTTTCTACACCAATCAGACTTCTGGCGGTTTTAGTGGATCAGCTTGAGTCTGATTTTTTGTTTTGCTGCTCTGGACCTGAATGAAATCAGAAAAGTCTTTGTTTTATTAAAGATCAATTTATATCAAAGTAAAGATAAAGATCAAAGTATCACAGGTTCAGTTTGCGGATTCAGTGTAATAATGGAATGGAATGTTTGCTTTAAGCGACAAAATTAAATGATGTGAATGTATGGTAGATAAAAATTGTGTTTTTTTACAATATTGTAAAATTTATCACAAAGCAGAAGAGTAAAAGTTTAACAATTTCTTCCTCTTTTATTGTTTCCTACCCCCCCCCCCCACCAAAAAAACAACAACAACAACATTTAAATCTGATAGGTTTAATAAGATGCATTTCTTATTAGTTACACAGAATACAATAAAAGAACAGTATACAGTTACACAGTCAATTAATCAACCAATAAAGTTGAACAAAAAGTATAAAATATAAATAAAATAATAAAAAATGAGCATAATATTTGCTTCACCACGTCAACACTTCTTTTATTTCGTTCATGACTATTTGAGCGTCCACTATACAAACTCCTGTGAATGAGAAGCTACTACGTAAATTATCAACAATATTACCAGAAAATTCCTCACCACCATCTGACCAATGAGAGTCCGGAACTCATTATCATTAGTTCTAATTTTAGCCTTTTATTCTCGTCAGGAACGTGAATCAGGCAGCTTGAACTTTTAAAATGCTCATTTACATGTGAACGCGAGTCCTCCGCGCATCTGATTCGAGGCTTGGAGTGACGGATTCCTGGCTGTCATCAGTTCCTCTGATTCACGCGTGCAATTAAAGAAATAAAGAATTTCAATTTGCGCTCTTTCTTCGTCTCCGGCTCTTGTTCAGGTTCTTCACTCGGAGCACGCGGTCCCATTACTATGTAAATCCCGCATCTGCGCAGTGCTGACGGATGTCTGTCTGTGATGAAGGAATAATTTAGTGTCAAATCCTGCGAAGGATGTCGGATTTAATTTATGGTGATTGACTCGGTAAAAACGTGAATACCGGCTGCGGAATCTGTGAGCTCGAGAACGTCAATCATTCCACAGAAAGACTTTCTGTCCTCCTCAGGAGACTTGCTTATTTCTTATATTTTCCTTTAAGTTGCAGTTTGATTGCATCACGATAAAGTTTGCTGGAAGCCCTGATGTGGTGTAATGAGCTCAAATATGAATGTTTCTGACGTCTGAAATCAAACGCCTACGCCAAAAAACACTTTGAATGGAAAAACGGGAGAAACTTGTTTCCTGAATGTTCGTCACAATATTAAATGTGTTTTTTGTTATAAATAACCATAAATAATTATAAATATAATTATTATAAATATAAATAATTCTACACAAATTTAAACTTCCATAGGTCTCAGAGTTCCCCCGATTAAATTAAATAATAATTTAATTGAATTCAATTTAATTACATTTTATGTAATTTAATTGAATTTAATTAAATTTAATAAAATTTTATTTGTATAGCACTTTTAACAATTGTCATTGTCGCAAAGCAGCTTTAAACAATCAAAAGAAATGTGTGGAAATGTGTTTGAATCACACTGATCAGATGGTCCCTGATGAACGAGTCGAGGGCGACGGTGCTGAGCGAAAAACTCCCTGAGATGGTGATATGAAGAAACCCTGAGAGGAACCGGACTCAACAGGGAACCCATCCTCATCTGGGTGAGAACGGAAAGCAGGGATTGATCTGCACTCATACTGTGTGTCAGGAGGCTGGAGGTTCAGTAGAACAGGAGACATGTTTAAGTTCATATGGAGTCCAGGTCGTTATTGGAGGCTCAGGCAGACTGTAGGAAACTCCAGTCCTGAACTATCGAGCGACTGAAGTCACGAGTCCTCAGAGAACCAGGACCGTCTTCATGGTGAAGTGGAACCGTCCCCAGTCACCACATGGTGCATCCATGTGACGAGATCTCCAGAATGGAGCACCAGGATGAGTCAGAAAGGTCCAGAGATCAGCTCCAGGGCGACATGTGTAGCTCATCAGAAAGAGAGAAGAGAAAAGAAATGAAGAGGAGAGATAACAGTTGGGTCTGGTCACTGTTACATCATGTATAAGGTGGATGTATATTTAGTGCAGAGTGCAAGCAGGGACTCGGGCAGGACTAACTGTGACATCACTGAAAGGGAGGAGCCAGAAGGAGACACAAACATGAGGGCTCCCTGAGATGTAAAGCAACCAATCACCTCACCGTCAACAAACCTGAGTGAACAATGCGAGTGGGGAGGACAGCATCTAAACATACCAGTTCACCAGATACTCTACGTCCATGAGTCCCCCAGATCTGCTCCTTTACCTAAGGCTCATCTATTTACAAATAGGGCTTTGTAAGAAAAAGCTCCGCCCCTGCTGTAGTTTTCATAATACGCGGTACTGACAAGCAGCCTGTCTAGCAGTTCACTCGCGAGACCATTTAATGCTTTATATGTCAAAAGTAGTATTTTAAAATCAATGTGAAATTTCACAGGGAGCCAATGCAGTGTGGATCAGATAGGGGTGATGTGCTCGTATCTTCTGGTTCTAGTGAGGACCCTCGCTGCTGCATTCTGCACCAACTGGAGCTTGAACATCCAGACAGTACGGCTGTGCCTCAATTGGTCCAGTTTTTGAAAAATCTTTAAAGTCTTTAAATCACTGGTTGAAACTTTCCTTTCACTTTTATTTAACTTTAAACAGGTTAATCTGGAAATCTGGAAATCTTAACAGAATAGTTTTCTGTCAGGGTCCAAATAAAACTTTTTGAGAAAGCTAAAAAGCGCTTGGTTCTGAAACTGTTCCAAGTCCTGAGAAGCAAAAGTTTACGCTCCTGACATTTCTAGATCTGAACTAGAAAATAATGAGCAAAAAAGTTTTGTTTTTTTTACATCATACCTTATAAACTCGGACAGTGTTAATGAAAGAAGTTCTTCATGGGTTCTTTAGAGGTCCGTCATTGTTCAGAAACCGTTCTGCTTAAGAACCTTTTAATAAGAAACACGTCTGAAGTGGACCCATAGAACCCTTGTTGATTTGTATGCAGAATTCTGAAACAAGAATGTTCTATTGTCAGGTTCCAAGAAGAACCCTGGGAAACACAGTGAGCTCTCAAAGAACCTGCAAAGAACCTTATTATTAATACTCTAACGAGTATTGAGAAGCTACATTTTTTGACAGGTTCTAGATATTCACAATAAAATAATGAGCAACAATTTGGAATTTGTCCTGCTCACCTGTCCAGGTGTAACTGTACACATATAACGAAGAAACAGGGTTCTCGGGTTCTTTGATGGTTTATTAATAGATGAAGGAGTTTAAAAGGTGAATCCTCATAGTGTTCAGAGAGGTGAACCCTTGGAGAACTGTCAGGAATGACGTAGAGGAGGACGCAAGTGCAGATAAAAAGGCAAGATTTATTAACTCAGAAGATAAACAACACGGGGAAGCGGTAGTGGTAGTCAAAAAACAGTCAAAACTCGTAAACTAGGGTGGACAAGGATGGGAAACGAGTAAACAGATGAAGGTCACACGATAAGGCTATCGCAATTAATTAAGGCTTGGAAACGTCCGGAAAACTCACGAGAGCGTTTACTACGCAAAGTCTCTCCATGTGCTGAGTCATATTTAAGCACCTGGTTAACTGGGTGCAGGTGTTCTAGAAGTCATGTGACTAGAACGTGACAGTTGGGAATTGTAGTTTATTTCCACCATTTTTGTAGGCGGATCTGGTTTTGTAGGATCTGGGAAATGTTTTTTCCCCCAGGATTTGGCTGACATCCTGATAAATCATTAGATTAGTTGACACTTGGTTGAACTTTATTTTTAATTTCCCCTTAAAATAAACAAAAAAATATTTTCCAACTCACAGTTATTTATATATATATTAAAATTAAAATGTTAACGACACAGTGCTTTCAAAAAGCTGAGATACAAAACGACTCCAACATGACAGATTGACTTATATTGTAATTAATATTGTATGAATTTAATAAAATATGAATAAAATCAGACATAAGACAAACAAGTTAACTGCATGGAAAAATTCTGGCAGCAAACTGGAGCTTATGTTTAACTTAACGTTGAACTTCTTGACTTTACTGTAAGGCTGCATGTGATGGTCAGGTTGCGATTATCCTCCTTTATATTAGGACTCTAAAGCTCTATTCGGACGGGACTGGTTTTACTGGGGGACGTTTGAGTTTGAATTTTTTTCAGCCGCCGTCTGTCATTTCATGTATGGATTCAGACGGGACTAACGTCTCCGTGTTTGTTACGGCGGTGGGCGTGTCTGTGTTTTACATGTGGGCGTTGCACAAGACCAGGTGTTGAGGATGAGGATTTCTACTGGGGCGTAGGAAGCAGAAACTCGAATCCCGGCGCGCTACAGATTGTACGGTGGTTCACGTTGACCAACACACACAAGAAAACGGAGGCATTCGGAGGCGATTAGATTCCTCAGAGGGCCGCCGGGTTTACTGAAAAACAGCAGGTCATTTGCTCTGGGATTTTTACAGAGATAGTGTGAGAAAAAGACGGACACGGCGGATTCGGACGGGATTAAAATCACAAAGTACCTCAAAGAAATCGAAACTTCTCTAACGTCCCCCAGTAAAACTAGTCCCGTCCGAATAGTGCTTAAGTGCACCAGAGAGTCATTACTGAAACTCTGACCTGGACAGAACCTCGGTCAGTCAGACGTGTTACGTTTATCTGTGTTTAGCGAGCCGTTCCACTGTCAGACACTTTTTTTTCTCCGCTCTGAAGGCACTTCTACAAGCCCCTGCCGCTCCGCACATCGTGTAACTGTGAGAATCTACTTGTGTAACTTCTTTCTCTTTCCTGTAAAGCCTGACCTGTTTTACAGCGCAGGCCCTCTGCCGCTTGTGTTATTATTATTTTATTTTTTACTATTATTATTTTCATCTGGGTTTCCTCCACAGCGTGGATCTATTTGCGTCTCCTTCGTGTTTACTAGGTCACTTCAGCGGTAGAGGCTCGGGCTTGTTGTCCCGTCTTGGGATATCACACTCCACGATAAAATATATACAGCGTGGTGCAAAAGGCTCGCTCAGAGACAGCTGTTTATAGATCGCTCATGACGGGAATAACACACAAAAAAACACCTTCTCGTCTATTTTCCTTTCCTCGGTGATCCCAGAACGGCAGGAGCATCGGGTCCCGTAAAGAGACAAACGAGCTGCCGGTGCGAAAACATTCCTGCTGCCTAATTCCCTTAATTCCCCTTTGAGTAACTGACTCCAGGCTATATATCATCATTTCAGAAGAGAAAGAGAAAACCTTGTAAATCTTGGCAGATGTATTAAGAAATAAAATAAATGCAGTATCCTAATGTTAGAAAGATTTCGCTGGAGACATTTTTCTTGTGCAGTTCTTAAAATTCAAACCATAGACTTTATGTTTTACCTTATTAAATCTAACAAAATGTGTCGTACGATCTCTTGCTCTCTCTTTTTTAATGTTTTTTTTAAATACATGCAATACTCTTTTAACGAGGGGCGTTCAAGTCAATCTGAGACTGGTGATTAAATCCTTGAAGAACGAAGGCGTAAAAACAGATGACTGACATTTACAGAAGACTTCGGGTACAGTGCGATGATGACGCTGATGAGACTCTTAGCCAGTAAAACATTGAATGATGCAAATTTAGCCATTATTTGTTGACCTGTTCATTTTTTTTTTTTTAGAAACATGTATAGAGCTCACGGTTGTGCAGTATAAAATATTTTCAGCACAAAAATAGGCAATATGATGAACTGAATTCAAGTTTATTTTAAGCAGCTTCCGCAAACACGACTGAGCAAAAAATTTGAAACCGGCTCAAAAGGCAAAGAAATAGCACAAATACACACAATTGCATGTTTCTATGTCCAAAATAATAATAATAATAATAATAATAATAATAATAATATTAATAATAATAATGTCCTCATTTTATGAGGACTTCAGTCTCCTCATATTCTGGTAGTGATAAAATTTATACATTATAAAAGTAATTATAACTTTGACCCGACAAACCTGAAAACCCAAACACACAGTCTGAAGGATCCTCATTAACACTCCACAGTAAGTCTTCTATATAAGCCCTTACGGTACAAGGAGTTCCTGGGAGGCCGGCATTTTAGACTAGTGATGGGAAGTTTGGTTAAGTTTGAATCATTTTAGTGACTCGGTTCTTTGAATCTCGTTCATCAAAATGAACAAATCTTTTTTGAGTCATTTAGGTCATTTCGTTCTTTTGACCAGAAATAAAATAAAATGTTACATTTTCAATAAACAGACCCCCAACACGTCTACATACACAACTTTTGGCTCTAGTTCCATTAATGAAAATATTACACTGCAGCTAAGGACATGTTATTATAAACAGAATGAGCAGCTCACCATCATATCTTCTAGTCCGAGTCAGTTATTATTCTGTCATGTGACTTCCATCGATGCTTTGCAGTGCATTACAGAGGAAACAGAACTGAGCGGTTCTTCTCATGTCTTCTAGTCCGAGTCGTTCGTTCTTTTCAATCTATTGCACTGTATAGTGTCTATGGGAGTCACATGACAAAAGACTGAACGACTCGGACCAAAGACTCAAAGGTAACGAGTCATTTCTGTTTCCTGTACATAACCTCACACTCCGAGTCGACTCGCTCTTCTGAGTAAAGAAGGTCAAGACTCGTTCAAAAAGAATGAATTGTTCATGGCCGACCCATCACCTTTTCAGATGTGAAGCTGACAGTCCGATCATGGCGCTGATGTACTGAGAAATCTTTCTACCTTCGCTCTGTGATCCCGCTTTGACTTGAACGCCCCTCGTATTTTAATTGCTCTTGCAGTATATGTCTCGTCATGTGACGCATTTCCTTGTAGTTCTGTGCTATTTAAATAATCTTGACTTGACCTGATGTTTCCTAATATTTACGCTCCACACACAGAACCGTAATCAGTAGAACTCGTCACGTACTGCTGCTCGGGACAGGAATTGTGTCTAAGAGCTAATAATAATTCAGCGTTTTGTGCTTGTCAGGTGTTTGTGCGTTTGCAATGTGTTTCACATTTTTCTCCATCTGCTCACTTCTGATTTATTCTGCGTGTGTGAGATGAAACTCACCGTCTTTCCACTTCTGATGAGGCGTCTCGGAAAGGCAAAGAGAGAGAGAGAGAGAGAGAGAGAGAGAGAATATTATGTCTGGTTTCGTCTCTACATGTCTGCTGGAGACAGAAGTGATTGAGAGCAATCGTGTCTAGTCGATACGGCCCACTGATATCATCTCCTGATCAGTTTCAAAGAGCTGGATTCCTTCGCAATTTTCTCTAGCGTGCGTCCGTGTGATTGTGTTCTCGCCGTGGCTGAAGTCATACTCTAAAAGTTGTGTGATTGTATAGTGAGGATAAAGTGCTGTAAAACTTTTACTGTAAAAATTTAAAGTGAAAATGAGAGTGTTAGAAATGACTGTGTGTAAATGCGAAACAAAAACGGTGTTTCAGCAATGTGTTGTAACATTTACTCACATTTTTCCAATAAACAAATTAATAAATAAACAAAAAGAAGCAATATTGGAATTTTCTTTAAGAATACTCTATTGCATTGTAATTCACTTTAATTTCGAATTCACTTTTAATCATGTTTAGGCTTTCGGGCGGGTCTCCAGTTGCTGGGGCATGAACAAGTCAGATAGCTTTTCTCTCTAATGTGACCTCACACTGTTGAAGAAGAGCTCTGCCGTACTGTGGAGAGGGCGTGGCTCAGCAGGAGCTCATTTACATAGACACTGAAACAGCACGTTTGAAGGAGGAATGAAACAAATTTCAAAAATGCTGTAAAAATGCTTTTACAGCATATATTTCAGCTTGAACATTAACACACATTAAACTTTGGGGCGGCCTGTGTGACCCTCTTAGAAATATTAAATATGGGACCTTTAATTAATAAAATAATTATCTCCAATAAGCACCAGTGGGTTTGTGTAATAGTCACCTTCTGCAGTAACTGGTGTAGAAGAGGCACTAATTTCATGGAAAAAAGGAATTAAACACTGTGTATCGTGCTGTGATCTTTATATATATGTAATAAAACTGTAAAGTGGGCGTGTCTGTACATTGAACATACATGTAAAAAATAATTTGTGCGGACGTACAGTATAAAACACATCAAGACGGATTTTGGAATTTTTGTCTGTTTGTTCGTCTGTTTGTGGACACATCACATAAAAACTACTGAACAGATCGTAATGGGGTTTCACGGGTGTATTTGGCCAAGCTTGAGGGAACATAAAGGCTTTGTTTCATCACAATCGGCCCAGGGAAAGAAAATATATATTAATTAAAGTTATGCAATTAAATTCCTCAGAGCTAGTAGAGAATAAGTTACTAAATGGAAAATTTATTATTTTACTATAAGAGCGCGGTCCAGTTTTATTCCACTTTTCAAATGGAAATTAATTAACAATTACCAATTACTGCTTTAAAAAATTTTACATGAACAATTTTTAGTTTGTTAAGATAGCAAAGTAATAATAATAATAATAATAATAATAATAATAATAATAATATATTTTCCTCTTTTATTTATTTATTTGTTTATTTTCTATTGTATTTATTTATTTTATTTTTATTTATTATTTATTTATTTATTTGTTTGTTTATTTATTATTGTTTTTTATTTTTTATTATTATTTTTTTTTACAAATTTTACTTTCCCTGTAAACAACAACAAAAAAAAACTTTTATTTTGCAAATCCTCACGCAACTTTACGCAACTGAAAAAAAAAAACTTTTTCAGAGAGAGAGAATATTTGTATGATATTAACATTTAAAGAAATTAAGAAACAGACAAACAAACTCTCCTTTAACTCTCCTTTAATTCCTGGTTGGAAAGTCGGAAAGTTGTCCTCAACACTGGGACTGAATGTATTGTAAGACATTAACTTTTATTAATAACATTAAAATAAAGTAATAATCATTTAAAAGTGCTTAAATTAGTAAAACATTGATGGGAAAAGTGAGATTTTTTTAATATTTAAAGGAAATATCATTCTACAGCAGATTCATTGGCATCATCATATATTGCATTGTTGATGTAGGAAGCAAAATCGTACTATATCGTGTTGTGTTTTTTAAAGTTTAGGAAGAACCATTACCAAAAAACACAACCGGCAAATTATTTATGAATATGAGCTTCATATAAAGTAAATCTCCTCTTCGCACCTTTTTTCCCCTGAGGTCATCCGCCAGCGGTAAAGTCAAGCGCTTCATTAAAACCCCATCGGATCAGAGAGAAGGAGCTCCGCTGTGCGGTGGAGGTCTGCAGATTGTTCGCATACTCGGTGCCTTTTCCTCTGCGCCAGCTGTGAAGACAATTATCCTTCTGTGACTTCGGTACACTCGTCCGTGGGTGTTATCAATTTTGCATCAGTAGGCTCGTAGCCTTTGAGACGCAGAGTAATCATTTGTTCGGGGATTTTCGCCCTCAGCGGCAGCGGTGTGATTACTTTTGCCTGTCTGCGCCTTTACATGCCGAGGACGAGGCGTTATCCTGCGGCGTGATTGGCTAGACTGGGGATAGACACGGCTTTCCATATGAACAATGTCTCGGGAATCCCTGTGACGAGTGATAAGATCTGACAGTCACGACCGCAGGTTTATGATGATGCACTTGATTCCACAGTAACAGCTCGTAAATAAACATTATTGTTAATGTGATGATGTTTTACACGAAGTCGCCGCTTATGAAGGAGTCTCCAGTGTCGGTGCTTTGTAACACTCAGAGGTGAAACAGTAACTTTTTACGTTTTCTGATATCCTTTGTATTAGCTTAAAGGGACTGAAGGGCCTCCGAGTGGCGCAGTGGTGCAGTTCTCGCCCTATCATCCGGAGATCGCGAGTTCGATTCCCAGGTGGTGCTGTAACCTCTCGCAGCCGGAGGTCTAGAGGGAGCTGATTGGCCGAGCTCTCTCAGAGGGGAGGGACGAGAGGTACTTAGTGCTCCCACATTAATCACGGCTCTACAGCCGTCCTCCGAGTGTGTGACTCCGCCCCCAACGGTGTGTGGGTGAACAGTTCGAAAAGATGCGGTCGGCTGGTGTCACGTGGTTCGGAGGAAACACGTGATAGTCTTCGGCCTTCCCGGCTGAGTGGTAGTAGTAGCCTTAATGTGGGAGCCCCCTAGTGACGGGGAGGAATTGGACACGACTAAATTAGGGAGAAAATCAGGGAAAAAAACCTCCCCCCCCCCCCGCCTAAAAAAAAAGGGACTGAAAGAGAGAAGAACAATAAAACAGGAAATAACTTGTTTAGTGAGCAAAATTTTATTCTAATTATGAATGGATATGGTGTTCTTTCATAAACACGAATTGTAACATGGCATAATGAGGTAAAGTGTTTCATTTGGTGTAGAATCTGTGATTATTATAACAATAAGAGCACAACATTTTATTCCTCAACAAGTTTTATTCCTCAATCAAATTAGAAAAAAAACAAACAAAGAACTATTCAGTGCAGTGAGATGTGGGTGCCAATACTTAACCATATGTACTGTATGAGACAAAAATTATATGAAAAGAGTTTGTATAAACAGTTAAAAGGTTAAATCTGATAATAATCTGCTGATCTTTAATGTAATGAGTGATATGATTATTATTATTATTATTATTATTATTATTATTATTATTATTATTAGAGGTTGAAGTCCAGGTACATGTCTGTGTGTCTCTCTGTCTCACTTATTAACACACAGAAATCACATTCTGTAAGGTCGAGTATCTGACGCCTTGTTTACACTAAGTTGTACTTCTTTGGTGCTCAGACAAATTCACTCCCTGTTCGGTAATCGGAGAGAGAATCACAGATGAGAAATGGAAAAAGTCGATCAGATAAAGATGAAGTTTTGTCTTAAAACGACTCCGGCGTGTTAAAATTCACTTCTACCACTTCAGCGCTGTTATTTCAGCCAAAGTGAAAATATGAACTAATCCCAGTAAAAATATTCACTTTATCTTCTCTAATTAATATCTATTGCTGCAGGTGTTTGTTTACATTGAGACAGCAGCGCATTAGTAGATTATTTTAAAGTAGATTATTAAATCCCA
>JAAGKR010010487.1:0-22590 GCA_011419295.1 Clarias macrocephalus | reverse complement strand
GCTTATTTAATTCAAATGACTACACAGTTTGAAAGACTTGATAAACTTTCTAAAGGCACCAACGTTTCTTTATTTCAACCATGAATGATAATTGACCCACATTTCAAATGTTCACCCGAACAATTTTTACTTGAGTTTTTATTAACTTTATGACTAAAATTTGTTAGGTTTGGTTTTGATCATTCATGCTTTTCCTAGGGTTAGGTTACTTGTTGCCACCGTAGATATTAGGATCTAAAGGTTTACAGAAATCCAGGCTATCATGAGTATCACATAAATTTGGTTTCATTTCAGTGCAAAATGTTAATTTATTGGGATTTTATTTAATCGACAAACCCAAGGTGGCACATAATTGTGAAGTCCTGTTTGGAGTTCCCAATGGAGTTCCCAATGGAGTTCCCAATGGCTCCCAATGGCTGCAATCTTCTTATTGCGTTCTTTCAACAACGGCTTTCTTCTTGCCACTCTTATAAAAGTCCAGATTTGTGGAGCGCACGACTAACTGACCTGAGCTCTGGATATCGTCAGCTCCTCCAGAGTGGGCGTCTTAGCTGCTTCACTGACTAAGGCTCTTCTTGCCCTGTCAGTTTAGGTGGACGGTCATGTCTTGGTAGGTTTGCAGTTGGGCCACACTCTTTCCATTTTCTGATGATGGATTGAACAGCGCTCCGTGAGATGTTCAAAGGTTGGAATATTTTTTTATATATAACCTCACCCTGCTTTAAACTTCTCCACAACTTCATCCCTGACCTGTCTGGTGTGTTCATGATGTTCACTGATGTTCTCTAACAAACCTCTGAGGGCTTCACAGAACAGCTGTATTCATACTGAGATTAAATTACACACACAGGTGCACTCGATTTACTAATTAGGTGACTTCTAAAGGCAGTTGGTTCCACTGGAGTTTAGTTCGGGGTATCAGACTAAAGGGAGCTTAATACACTTTTTATTTTTATTTGTAAAAAATGTTTTTAAACCATTTACTTTATCATTTTCCTTCCATTTCACAATCATGTGCCACTTTGTGTTGGTCTATCACATAAAATCCCAATAACATACATTAGCGTTTGTGGTTGTAACATGAAAAAGAATGTGGGCAAGTTCAAGGGGTGTGAATACTTTTCTAGGAAGGTCTTGCTGTGCCTAGTAATGAAAAATACTGGTTTCGGAGAAATAGTTCTGTGCTTTCTAGGAGTTATTACTGCAAATTGTATGCAAGCTCAGGCACTGAAGTTCTCTCTCACACACAGTGGAATAATTTTATAAAGTTTTATACAAGCCGCGACCTCCATCCTACACCATGGGCAAATAAACCAACCTTGGATCTGCACCTCATATAGAATATATCAAATCTTCCATTCTCCGTTCAATTCCTCTCAGTAAACACCTTATTATTCCCTTCTTTATTAGTCTGTTCAAACTCTCACAGTGCCATCTGTCAGTGTACAGTACATACAGTCCAATAACTGGGTACTTTATGTAAATAGGTTATGAGGTTTGATGCATTATTCATTGCACACTAACCTCAACATTACTGTATAATGACCGTAAATGTCTTGTCACACTGAAACACATTTAATCACCATTAGTTATCTATTTAAGGCATCTTGTTTTCCTTTGCCATTGTACCAATATCTTTTAGCACGATGACCAATTTATAAAATCACCCCTAATACAAAGTAACAGGAACAGACCCTTGCATTCGAATATCACAGAAAACTCAAAAAGTGAAAGTCTTATAATGTCGATTCTAGATTCATCACACTTAAAGTGGAATATTTCAAGTTTTTTTTTGTTTGTTTGTTTTAATTTTAATAATTTTTTTATTTAAGACCTTGGGAGAGCTTTGCAAGGCGTGAAGTGAGGCTGGAGTCAGTGCATCAAGGGCCACCACATACAGATGTCTCCAGAAAATGGCTACATTGCTAATATATTCCTAGTATATATTCCAATAGCATCCCTAGTATGGAGCAACTCCTGAACCAGAGACAATGTAAGGAGCGTCTCAAATTTTTCGTAAGCTGCACTGTATATTAGAGTGGATGCACAAACACGCACTCAAAACAGATTTAGTTCATGGAAAATTTTAAGCGAGTCTTCTGGAGACAAGAATACCACATAAGGATACGGTCCAAGATTTAATAAATAAATAAATACATGGGTGAGAATAATAATGGGTGCCATTAAACAAATATTTTCCCATAACCGACTTTAGACGCACTATATAATGACGTTAAATAGTTTGAATGCATTTTAATTATTTTATTATTTTTATTATAATCTAATATTATAATTATAATATAACATAATATTATATTATTTTATTAATAAATAAAAACACTGCTGAGTTTGTCATTAGTCCACACAAATAGTGAATTATGAAAAAGTAGCATTCAGCCAAAATGACTATTTATTTATAGTTATTTGTAAAGACTCCATAAAGTCTGTGAATGTTTCTCCAGTTTTATTCTAAGGCCATGACACATCTGCAGTAGCTGTTTAATATCATGCAGATCACATCATTTGGCCGTACAGTGTGTATTTCTTATTCGTGATTTGGGTAATTAACTGACAGTATAACAGGAGAAACTACAAGATGTCTAAGTGTGAGTGTAGAGAAGATGAGAAAGATCGAGAGATTTACCCATTTCGGCATGTTTCCTCCATTTGGATCGTGATGATGATATTGCAGCACAACCACAGTCGCTATGACTGACATCCCAACGATGATCATTATACTAGCAAAGTACTGCCCTGAGAGAGAGAGTGAGAGAGAGAGGGAGCATTAATGTTTAATTAGTCTTTCTCTTAATAAATGTATCTCTTACCATTAGAAAGAGCCTTAATAGTTTGCCTCAAACAAGACATGCAGTAGAGAGAACAATGAATGATCACTATACTGTATCCTACTGTATATGTTGGAGTAATAATGCCTGAAAATGATTCCTCATGCGAGTCCTGGAATTAATCAGGAAAGAAGAAAAGCTCCATAGATGTGATGTGCTGGTGATTCGGTACATTCAGGTTGTCAGCTGACTTCATTTTATTGCCCCGTACAGTAACGTCGCTGAGTCTAGACCTGATGAACTGAAGTAACCCCAGATCATGACACCGTCTCCAGACGCTTGTACAGCGGACACTATGCACGATGGGTGTACCAGATTCATGCGCTTCCCTTCTTCCCTTGACACACCCATCAGTCTCGAATAGGCTCAATCTGAACTCATCAGACCATGTGACCTTTCTGCATTGCTCTAAAGTCGAACCTTTTATGCTCCCGGCAAAATCAAGCCTTTTTTTTTTTTTTTCTGATGAGTCTCACTAACAAGTGGTTTTCTTATTGCCACACCGGTGTTTAGTTACAATCCTGTAACTGACATGTTTTTCTTTATACAATACTTCCAGGTTTTAATAATGTGTTGGACATTAACTGACATGTACAGTAGACGAGTAATTTGGTCCTTTTTAAACAGCAGCACCTTTAGCCAGGTTGTGTTTATCTCTGCAGTCCGTGACTTAGCGTCGTTCAGGGGGCCGTAAATAAAGAGAAGGTTGATATAATGAGTTCAGTTCACTGCCTCTGTACTCAGGAAAGAATCTAGTAATATTATAGATCATAAGAATTAGTAGTATTATTCGTAAGCCCAGGTGATTCCTATTAAATATGAAGTCTTCCATTGAGCATTTAAAAGACAAGCGAAAAGTCAAAAGCAACACAAGAGGATTTGACTGTCGGTCCTAAATGAACTGCCAGTGGTAGAGTCTGGGATTCACCATCAACACCTGGATTTATAAATAACGCATCATACAGGACAACTCCAGTGTGTTACATAAAGTCTGTATAGAGATCAAATGAATGAGTCTCTAACTTAACAGAAGGGGAAACGATATGGAAACACACACACGCACACACACACACACACACACACAGACACACACACACACACACACACACACACACACACACACACGCACATGGATATAAACACAGGGGTTTGTTGTAATTTGATGCACATATACTTACCTATGAGTGGAATGGAGTCAGATGTGGCAGGCATAATTTCTGCCACCAGTAACATGAAGACTGTTAGTGATAGCAGAACTGTAATACCTGTGAAAGACAGATGCGAAGGATTATAAACTGTACGAATGAATCATTCATATTCCACAAATTTTGCTGCAGCTAAAATAAACTCCTGTTGGCGTGACGCATCTCCTTCTACCAAAAACTGCAAGCGAGGAACCAGGAAACTTTAATCCCTATTTCCTGTTCAACCCAAATAAATGGAGCAGATTTTTTACTCCACGCCATTTGTCTTCCCCAATCCCACTTTATTCCTGTTCATGTCATCTTCATCATCCCTCTCTAATGCTATTTATCTCTTCCACTCCATCCCTCCCTGTATCCATCTCCATTTCTCACTAAATCTCCTTAAATCTTAATGTTTTTGCTTTTGTGATATTTTCTTCGATTCAAATATGAAAAGTGCACTTCTGGCATACACCGTATAGCACATATTAAAGGAAAAAGAAAAAAAAAACTCTCACAACAACCGGTGCTTTCACCGCAATCCATAAACATGATGGATGAGCCTTTAGGAAACTCCTATTAATAAATGAACTCTGAAAAAAAATGGAAAAACATCAATAACTGTCCAGCTGGAAAATGTAAAAGTCCACAAATGAATGTAAGACATGAGCAAAACAATTTTTTTTTATCAAAATGAATAAACACGTCCAGGCTCAGAAAAACACAAACCCCACCTGAGAAGGGGATCATTGTAAATAAGAAAAAACTCATCTTCTTATTTAATCACAAGTTTATAACATTCTCACATTGCCGGTGCAAGAACATGGGGACTGGCAAGAGCGAGACGAGTAATAACCAGAAAATAAGCCCAAATATAAATCTGAGGTATTGACTAGACCACGCTAACACATCAATATGCTTTGATCGAAACCCTTCCATTGTTTGGGGTCGTTGTCCTGCTGGAAGGTGAACCTCTGCCCCAGTCTCTAACATCTTTCCTTCTAATTGCCCTCCATTTGGTTCCACCCATCTTCCCATCAACCCTCACCAGCTTCCCTTTCCCTGATGAAGAAAAGCTTCCCCACAACATGATGCTGCTGCCACTACTACTCTGGATTTATGGACAACATGCAAGAAGAGAAGGTTCAGCTGAGTCAATCATTCTAGAAATTTAGCCATTTCCTCTTTATCCTTTAGCTCACACTGGTCTTTCTTCCCTTTCCATCTACAGTATGGAGTACGAGGATGCAATGGCTCTGCCAGGAACTGGCTGATAGCCAATTGAAATCTCTTCAAATTCAGATTCTGTGTTGCCCAGGAATAACTCTGAAAAAGGTTCCTCCATCGTCCATGCTCCATTGGAAGACTCAGACCAAGCCATGACAGTTCCCTTCAGAATGGCACAGACCTGAATAGTGCACAACAGCGGTGTGGAACCCAGAGCACCAAGGCCACGCCGCGCTACAGTGCTGGCAGTGAGGTATTTATCACCTTGCAGACGGGGGTGATTCTAGAGGTTTTTTGGGCCCCTAGGCAAAATATTGCAGCGGGGGCTCTCCGACCAGTATTCATCACCATTATCTTATAAATAATAAATGATTTTGTCAGCCCCCTTCTGGCCTTAGGTCCCAAGCAGTTGTGGACGAGAATTCACCTGTAGGTTTAAATATTTGGATTCTGATCATTTGGATCGACCGCTCCAGTCTTCCGAGGCTCCATGAGTGCAAGCTTTACTCTCTCAACACATAGTGTTCTAAAAAAAATTAGTTTTAATGGAACCCTAAGAAGAGTTCCACCATCAGCCCCAGAGGATTGGCCCTAAATAAACGCCTGACCATGGACCTCTGTTTGGAGGGATACAGCTGTTCTGCCATCAGCCCCCAAAAGTCTCAGAGCTCAGTGCCTTGGAGAATGTCAAACCTTGTAAAAATTACCACTATGGCCCAAGACGTCTATTCACTTTTGCACAGAGGCATGATTGAAAAATTCATAATCAGCATCCTTTGCCAGATTGATTCCCTATGATTCCTGGTTTGTAATGGCTGACCTGCTGCTTTTTCGCACACTACGGCCACCTCATGTAATAAGGCTAATTTTTGTCTTCCAGATTGGTTCTCATCAGTGTATCTGCAAGACACATATGTCCATCGTGCCGCTGTCTCGGCACACAGATGCTTCTGAGATTGAGATTCACCTTCCAATTGTTCAGCACTATTCCAGTCTCTCCTATGATGTGAGACATAGAAGCTACTGTATGTGAATAGTAGCAGCTTTTGACCATGTCATTCTGGCACTTACAGTGTGACGGGTGAAGTACAAGGCTACTATGCTATCTGCACATGTCTCTGGCTCTGGTATCTGGCAGGAACATTTGGTTTCGCAGCACATTTCGTTTTGCCTTCAGTGACAAGAAAAGAATTATGTATAAATAAGAAATTTGTATCGATTTCCTCTTAGGGTCAAGCTGTTGGAGATGTGCCAAAATGATAATGTATTATCCGTTTTTAAAGCTTTTATGTAAACAAGCGTAACACTATAATGGAGACACGGAGGCATTCGTTCTACAAAGCGAAACTCTTCATGTTTAAAGATCCTAATATAACACAGCATGGCCTCATAGAAAAACTAACCCCCATCTCTTCTCTCTTACTCTGTCTCATTACCCAGTGAGATCTTCTCTCCAGAGTCGGCAGGAAGCACGAAGGTCAGCAGGGTCATTGAAGAGAGCAGTACGCATGGAATGAGGAGGTTCAGGGCGTAGTAGAGCGTTCGTCTGCGGATGGTTATCACAAAGGTCACGTCTGGGTACGGCTCCTTACAGCAGTCGTAGAAAACCTCACTCCTCTTGCCAGGAACACCTGAGCATATTAAGAGGCGCAGAAGTGATAGAGGAAAGAAAGATGTCTGAATTGTTAATTAGTAACATTTCAGAGGTAATAATAATGAAAACAAACTATGGTAGAAAGATAGAGAGTTGTGAGGTTTCTTTAAAACCTTTAAAAACAGTAGGTTTTTCTGATGGAAGAAGCTCAATAGTTAAGATGTTGGGCTACTGATCAGATCACAGGTTCACTAAACACTTACCCCTCACCCACTCTGGGCAAACATACATACACTCCCTCACACACTACAGCCAATTTGGGAACACCAATTAACCTAACCTACATGTCTTTGGACTGTGGGAGGAAACCCAGAGAAAACCAGGGAGAACATGCAAACTCCATGCACACAGAGACGGGCATTAAACCTGGCCGGGAATCGAACCAGGACCCTGGAGGCGCAAGGCCACAGTGGTAACCACTACACCACCATGCCGCTCAGGTGCTTAATGAGATAAATGTAGGCATAAGGGCATCTGCCAAAGGGAACCTCCAGAGCATTTTTCAATTGTATGGATCTTTTCAAACCTCTCAAGATAAACCAAGAGTTTAAATTCATCCTATAATAACTGGTTCTCATTTCATTTATCCATCCCTCCACAAACAAGCCAGGAGATGACTAGCTATCTTACATTGCACATGCATGTGTGTGATGGCCTGCAAAGATCTAACATCCCATCCAAGGTGTTTGCCCATGTTTGTTGATCCACAACAGCCCCAAGCAACCACGTTAATGCATTGGGAGGTCACCACAGCAGACCATCCAATCTGCACTTTATTGGCACAGGTTTTACACCGATGCTTTACAATTCTCTTTCTGACACAACCTTCCCATTTTTTTTTCCAGGCTTGGGACCAGCACAGCATCCATCGTCTTGGTAAAGTACAAAAAAATAGAAAGAAGGAAAAGCAAAAATTATTAGTAGCTCAGAAAAAAAAGGCAGATGTCCAGGATTTGATGAAATTTTAATTGAGGAATTTAATTCAGATCTACTTTCATTTAGTCACGTAATTCAGTTTAACATAACATAATTAGCAGCTGGCAGATCAAACAGAGATGAGATGAATGTAATGGGGATGAGTCAGATTGATTTAACAAAGTCAATCTTCATTTTGTGCCTCGGATAGGATCTCAGAAGGACTGCTTTAATCAGACGTCGGTCCTGGTGTGTTTGCGCATACTGCAGTGGAAATGACATGGCAAGAATTTAACATGAAAAAAGGCAAAACAACCAAGAGTACGTTGAAATAAGCCACATATTTTAACATCATGCATTAATGTTGTAATTTAAGCAGTATTTGGTAATATAATAGGGATCTAAAGTTTATTTTCTGTGAATGATTACTAACGAACACAAAAGCTTTATCTAGTTCCACTACATCAATGCAAAACCTTCAGTTCTGAACTATTTTTAAAGTGATATGTTCTTCAGAAAGTTCCCTATAATCAGGACCAGTCGAACAGACATTTGGAGTTATATACTTGATTTTTCTTCTAACCTATAAAATAACACATATATACTTATGTTGTAATTAAGTAACAAGGGTCAGTTGTTAACACATGAAGGTCAGTTGTTCTGGGTCAGGTCTTGAAAGAACAGTACTGTCAAATTCATTTGCAAAACCAGTCAAGCTCCATGATGAACCTGTCTCTCATGAAGACCTTCCCAGGAAAGCAAGACCAGAACTGAGCTCTGCTGCAGAGGAGAAGCTCATTTAGAGTCACCAGCCTCAGAAATCACCAATTAACCTCAAACAGCACCTTGGATTAGAGATGTTATGAAGCTTTACAGATCATGAGTAGCTGATATACATCTCAATATCAACTGTTCAAAGGAGATTATTGTATATTTTGGATGCCTTCAGCACTGTTTTACAATTTAGAAGAAATAAAAATCAGGAACGACCATGGAGTTAGAAGGTGTGTCCAAATTGATTGTAGCGATCATAAGTCTCTGGAAATATTTTCTGAAATACATATTTTTCATATTACTAATATTGTTGTAACTGAAAATAAACTGCCTCGTCAAAAAAAGGTCACCATTTCAGAAAGGTCAAATTCTTGGGCTAAATCGAGCAAAGAAAACAACTAAGGAGATTACTGGAACTGGGTTAATCACGCTTCTAGCGAAACCTAGAAGGAACTGTCCAGTGCTGAAGTAGCAACTTTGTGGAAGAAATGTGATAAGGCAGGAAAAAAAAAGAGGAACACAGATCATTTAAATGTTTGGGGAAGTTGCATGGGGAGAAAATCATAGCTAAGTTTAGCTAATAGTTAATAGTAAAAGTTAGAGCATATTCTTACTCACACAATGTGATGAACTCACAGCATTGGGAATAAACAGCTGTGTGTCCATGAGAAAACCACATGTTTGTGACAGAAGGCATTCAGGGAAAAAAAGGCTTCAGTTTCCTAGAGAGCATAAAGACTGGACTTTGGAGTGGAGTAGAGAAAGGTCAAGTGACCTGATGAGTCCAGATTAACCCTGTTCCAGAGCGATGGGCGGGTCAGGGTGAGAAGGAAAGCACATGACGTGATGCAGCCATCACACATAGTGTCCACTGTACACACCTCTGGAGGCGGGGTTATGATCTGGGGTTGCTTCATTCGCTCAGGTCTCGACGTTATGTGGCAATAAAATGAAGTCAGCTGACGACCTGAATGTACTGAAACACCAGGTTACCACATCTATGGAGTTTTTCTATATGAAAACTATATATAACTAACTAACTATATTTCATCCTGATACTATATGAAGTCTTCCAGTCTGGTTTTAGGTCATTTCCTTTTACAGCCTTACTGTTTTTAAGTGCTGAAATTTTGGATGAGATTCGTTCGAATTAATCACCTGGAGCACTGTGTCGGTGTTAAGTGTGCTATTCTTAGTCTGTTCATTTTTTATTTTAGAGATGTTCCATTGGTATTTGTCTCTTCTGGAGGTCCTCAATGTTCTGCTCCTCCTGGAACAAATGAGCGACAAAATGTGACTAACTTGGGTTACTAATCTACACTATATGTATAGTTGAAAGTGATACAAATTCTTGTGTCTGTACACCACTACAACTGAACTGAAATAAGGAAATCAACAAAAAAGCCCACCTTTTCCACCAGTGCCTCAATTTTCACTATAACTGGACAATTTACTGATAAGCCACAGTTTTGTGGCTGCTGTGGCCTGTTTCTTTGTCTCATGACAAATTAAGGGGATAAAGGGTCAGAATAAAGAGTTTAGTCAAAGTGTTTATTCCATTAGGCTGAAAAACAAAGAGAGAGAGAGAGAGAGAGAGCAGAAACTGTAGCAAAGGCAAATCAACAATTCCTGAAAAGAAGGAATGCACATCTTGGCTGTGGTACTGTGGACTCCACTGGCCCCTTATCCTGAAGCTGTCCCATTTCGCAAGGCCTTGACAAAAAACATCGACAGGTATTACTCTTCATCTTCAACCGGACACTTGAGGATGTTACAGCGAGTAGTGGACGAAAGTGATTGAAATTGTCTGAAAAGATTCCCATACGTCTCCTTCACTGAAAGAACTCAAGCTTCCACCAGATTCACGACATTGGGAAGGAACCACACGGTCTGTTTGATGTGGCAAAGGAGGACTGGTTGGAACCTTTCTGATCTGTAGGAGAGTATGTTCAGGACATGCAAAATATAACCAGATGTGTACTCCTTATGGTGCTAGAGCAGATGGAACAAGCATAGGCAGAACAGCATAAAGCTCAAGATCAGCCAGCACAACGCCAGGAATTCCAACCAGAAAGAACAGAAAGGCCAGATTAGAGGCTGCTAGAAAGCATCTAAAAAAGCCTGCACCCTTCTAAAACGATGTAGAAAGATGGGAATAAAAGAGCATGTAGAAGGAAAAGGACAACTCGTGATCCAAAGCAAACCAAATCATCTGTCAGACATGGTGGAGGCAGTGTTATGGCATGAGCATACATGGATGCCAATGGAATCATGTCACTGGTTTATATCGGTGATGTGACTGCTGATACTGTAGCAAGATAGATTCCGAAGTATACAGGGTACTACTGTCCCCTATGGGGTACTACTGCAAACTGATACCGCAATGCTTCATGTTAGTCCGTCCAATTATTTTAAATCTTGTAAAAAAATTGAGGGACATTGAGAGTGCCGAGGTGTATAAAGGTGACAGAATGACAAAATAATGAATAATGAATGTTGTGTCCAAGAACATGGCACGATGGCTTGGTGGTTAGTACTGTGGCCTCCAGGGGTCTGGGTTTGATTCCTGCCTCCAGACCAGAATTCTTCCTGTATATTCTCCCTGTTCTTGGTGGGTTTTCTCCCAAAGTCCAAAAACATGCAGATTTGAGCTCATTTGTGCTCCCAAATCGTCTGTAGCATGTGTGTGCCCTGAAGTGGCTCTGTAAACCACCTCATGTGCTAATTCTCCTGGGATAGGCTCCAGGTCCCCTGTGTCCCTGTATACAGGATAAATCGGTATAGGCCATGAATGAGTGATTGTCCAAAAGCTTTAAAGCAGCTTCATTTAACTTAAAAGCTTTAACAAAATAAAATGTCTCTCCTGTTATGACCTAGAAAATGTTCTGCATGCTTATATGATCTCTGCTTATCTGCTGGATTATTCATTATAACTGCGTATGTTGAGATCTCAGTCACAGCGACAACTGGTTCAAAATGCTGCAGCGGAGATTCTTTTGGGTGCAGAAAAGAGGATTATTGTTAAAGGGGTTTTAGCTTTAGCTCAATGGCTTTCAGTTGATCTTGGGATTCACGATATAAGGAATTATATAAGCCTTAAATAAACTTCTCTTCTCTCTTCTGGGGAGCATTTTTTATATACACTGCCTCTAAAGCACTGAGTTCTGCTCCTTGATCTCATGTATGACAGAAAAAGTCCTCATTCTTTTGTGGTTGCTAAACTGAGGCTACTGTTCTCCTCACCTTTGTGTGTCTGATTTGTGTGTTATTGATTAAAGCAGAGGACAGTGTACAATATTAGTTTGAACCCACAGCAGCATGCAAGAATATTTATATCACATCTTTGCCCCAAAGCCTATTCTGAGGTAGGTACACAACTTCGATAGGACGTCTGGGCATCGGTGGGGATACATTCATACAGTCATTTAGACGTTCCAATCTAAGTCACATTCTATACCACTTTATGAAGGGTTCTGGGGGACCTGGAGCCTGAGACGTAGGGCACAACGCCAGGTACACCCTAGCAGTGTTGTGGGACGTTACTTTTTAAAGTAACTAATTTCATTATAAAATTATTGTCTTCAAAAAGTAATTCGTTACATTACTGCGTTACTTTCTGATAAAAGTAACTAGTTCAAGTAACTTTTCCATTGCAGAAAATGAAAACTCCTTTGTGCTTCCTCATGCCTGTTGTTTTAGTCGAGACCTTTATAATTATTCTACCATCATCACTCAGTGAAGTTTGACCCATAAACTGTTAGCTACTAACACCCCCATCTCAGCTATGCGGTTTCGCGCAGTGGCCGTAAGTACGGTTCATCAGGATTCACCGTGGGTTTCGGCGCCGTGATCAGGTTTCCATCTTACCGCGCGTCGGACCTCACATAGTCAAACCGCATAGGTGAGATAGGGGTATAACAGCAGGAATAACAGAGGGGGCGGGGTATCGGGGGCGGGGCTTGTAGGACTTTCTCACACACACACACACACACACACACACACACACACACTGATGGTTTGGGAATGCCTTCTGTCTGGCTCACGGATTACATAAATTGTCTGAATAACGGATTACATTTTTGAAAAAGTAACCGAGTAACTGAGTACCTGAATGGCGGAGCGAATGCGTTAGATTACTCGTTACATCAGAAAGTAATCCGAGTCCTCTAACGCGTCACACCCAACACTGCACCCTGGACGGAGTGCCAATGCATCACAGGGCACACACATAAACACACTCAGACACTCATTCACACACTGCGGACAATTAGCCAATTAATTGCATTACAATTAGCCTAATTGTTGTCTTTGGACCGTGTGAGGAAACCGGACTACCCGGAGGAAACTGAACAAGCACAGGGGGAACATGCAAACTCCATGCACACAGACCCGAGAAAGGAATCAAACCCGGACCGCGGAGGTGTAAAGCTACACTGCTAACCACTAAGCCGCTGTGGACCTAAGGGCAGTTTGTCATAATTAATCTGACATGCTTTTGGGAGCCGAAAGGAAACCCACAGGACCAAGAGGAGAACCGGCACAGAAACAGACGGTGACCTGAACTCTGGACACAGCAGCAGCATCCCCATGAACATATTTATCATCTCAACTAATTTGCAAATGTTGTCAGAAATGCTCAGTATGTTAATGACTTCAGTGCCAGCTCACCAAAATAATTTTCATAAAAAGCGTTGCGTAGCACCTACAGTATAAGTTCTCAGTTTCTAATCAGTACAACAAAGGTTTTTACTCATCTCCAATACTGTAAAAAAAAAACTCCACGACAAGCCAATAGCATGGCATTAAAAGAATAGATCCTCTGTTAGTGAACTAGAGTAAGCTTTCACACAGCCTTGACACTATTTCAGCAATTCCAGGCATCAGCTTTAGTTTCAAATCCCATCACTCATTAGTTATACGGAGACAGATTGTGCTGTAAAATCCCATCAAGCGAGACTGACTGCTTGTGCAGAGTGTGCATCCTGGAAGCAAGGCAAGATTGCAGTATATTGCTGACCTTGTTATTTGTAAATGAAGTCGAGGAGGGTATAACATGGAAACGTACACAATCTTACCATGTACACCAGAAAGCCCTTCCTTCATTTACACCAGGGCTTAATAGCTTAATAAAGTAAGGACATTGTAAATATGTCATAACAATCACGCTCCATTCAAGGTGAGTGCTTTTCACCACCAGAGTTCATATTATATCTCGACTCACCCACTAGGTCCCACTCTCCATTGGGCATGTAGCTGGAAACGTCAGCTTCACTCATCTGGAGGTCCAGCAGCCAGCCGTCAAACGTCCATGAGCCAAATTTCAACTCGCACTTCTGGATGTCGAAAGGAAACCAGCGAACATCCACATTGCAGGTGCTCATGAAGATACCTAAAGAGTGTCCAGGTGAACAGAGATATGCATGTTAGCATTTATACTTGTAATGTGCATGTGAATGTTGACCGGAGGTTAGGGTTAGGGTTAGGGTTAGGGTTAGTGCTCGTACAAATAGGAATAAATACAATGGTAGGAATAAATACCACTGGCCTCTGTGGTCTATAGTTGGACTTTACTAGATGGATGGATTATGTTATACTGATATATTTTTTTACTATAAATGTTTGGAAATGGCTCCAAATGGCTCTTTGAGTGTTTAAGGTTGCCGACGCCTGGTCTAGACCTTAACCCTGCTGAGAATCTTTGGAGACTTTACGGTCCAACTTTGACTCTGGGTGAAAATAAATCTGCTTAAGTTTATCAAAATAAATGTCCTAAGCGTAGTGAAACGATGCCACGACAAACGAAACCTGTAATCAAAGCTAAATGTGATGTAATGTTTGTGACTTTTTATTTATTTATTTTTGCCTGGGCGGTGTATAATTAAACTGAATGATCTGCTCTACACTGTCAGTGAAACCAAAAGAAGTCCTTTTTTATTTTTGGTTTAGGACTCAGCTGCTATGGTTGAACTGTAATTATAAGATTAAAAGAACGATCACATATTATTTGTGCTCGTCACTGATTGCACTTAATTCTGAAGAGTGAATAATAATACAGGAGTCTTTTGTCTCTCAGTGCTCCGTAACTCTTCACTACTCTTAACGGTCTGACACTGTGATACACAACTGTAAGGTAACAGCTTAAATACACGCTGTTAAAACAGAATCAGCATGCAAAAAAGCGTTTAGTGCACAGACAGCTGTATAGAGATTTCAGTCAAACGTTTCTATCTCGAACACAATCTTCCTTCAAATAAACAGCTCCAAAGCTCCAAAGCTCTCCAGAACTGAAGAGGTCATTCATCTGGCTGAGGCAGACAGCTGCTCTGATGATTTGTGACTGCAGTTCCTCAATAGTTCAGCACTAAGATTTCCAGAAGCAGTTTTGTATCTGCACCTCCAATAACGAAAGTGGACTCCACATTAACTTAAACGCCTCAAACTTACAGTCTCCTAACACACAGTATACCTGCAGATCAATCCTGCGATAGCTATCTGATATCACACAAATGAGGCTGGGTTCCCTGTTGAGTCTTTTTTTTTCCTCAAGGTTTCTTCGTCCTGTTGCTGCCTCAGGGTTTGTTTCCATGCCACCTTCGCCCTCGGTTGGCTCATCAGATCAAACAATCTGATCATTATAATGTATATACAGTATATCAGGGCTGTCAATATTAACGAATTAACTCTTGTGATTAATACAGAACATTTACATCGTTACTATTTTTATAGCAAATTATTCCTTTGACCAAGTTTGACCCTAATGGCTTCCCGTAATCGCAGCCCTTACCGTGCAACGTTAAGCACTTATTATTGTTAAGTTTCATTATAATAAGGTTCTAGATGAACGTCTGGGTAAATAAGCTCGAGCTAACTTCAAGGGGAACCATTTTTACAAGAATACATTAGACCTAAGCTGTGGGAGCTGTGGGAGCTGTGGGAGCGATGGTTCGGGTGGCTCGGGTGGCTCAGGCTCTAGCATGTCGCTGAGGAACTGGGTTTGATCCCGTCTGTCGTTCAGTTCCCAAACCCCATAACTACTCAGCCTTTGCATGCATTGCCGATCCCATTCAATACATTGATACATTTATTACAAAACCAGGGTGTTTTTTTTATTTTATTCCAACATTGCATGTTTATAATACAAGTAAATTTGAGTATTTTAGAATTGTGATTAATCACAAACTATGACTGTGATTAACATTTTTGACAGCACTAATATTTCCTTAATTGGTTTATTTATTTTTTCAAGCTGCTTTGTGACATTGGCCCTTGTTAAAATCACTATATAAATGTTATTGAATGAATTGAATTGAATTTCCTTGCTGTTGCTGCTTTGTTGCAGACGGCTCGACTGCTCGGTGCTCTAGAATGGGAGGAGTGCGCACCTTATTTCCCACCTTGCTACAGAGACCAGACCACTGCCTGCTTCTCCTTCTCTAAATGTGAGTAATGCTCCCGTCCTGGCAGAACGTGCTGATAGCCTGCCATCTGAGCGTAATGCAGGAGTGCGGAGGAGGTGCTGCAGGCTGATTTTAAGGCTGTATAGACCCGAACCCGGATCTTTTATCCAGGTTTCCGCCGGTCTTTAATGAGATGACAAACAGATCCTACAGACAGCACTCAAAGTAACAGAGACAAAGCAGTGGAGACGGTGTGGCAGATCAATAGATAGATCAAAAGGATCAAAGGGTTTTAAAAAAAGAAGAAGAAGAAGAAAAAGAAGTCTGGGATTTAAAAATCAGACAAGCTTTTGTACTGTATAGAAAACACTGTATAGGAGCCAGTGTAGTTGATTCAGTCTAAGGGGGTATGTTATTCCCACTGCCTGCTATGGGCTGGGATGGAAACACGATCAAAGTTCACACAGTAGAAATGTCTTATAGACGCTGTCACGATGCTGATTGCGTACATAGTGTATAGTGTATAGTGTCACGCTGGACTCCTCTTCTTCCATCAGCTGCCATGACATGACATAGTTTAGAGCTAGTATTCTCCTTCTCTCTGTGCATCTTCTTGTCCTGATTTTCTCTTCTGATTCTGTCCCAGAGTAAAAAAAAAAAGTATACTTATATAATATACGTGAATTCTCCAACTGTGACTTAGTTTGTTTTACTTTTGTTTGGATGCCCCATTCCTGTCAGTGGGACGTGACTGGGGATGAAATCCGTGTTATTGATGAGCTTTAGACAGCTTGCAGGACGTCCAAGTTTCTTAGATCAGTGAGATGTCGACCGGTGAAGCAGGAGGACGTCTGCGTGAGAATGTAGTGTGTACAGTATGTAAATCGGTTTACAGTCAGAATACAAATGGAACAGCAGACACACACATTCTGATGTTACCGCCAACAACCTCAGACCAAGTACCGAGCCCTTGGGAACACCATGAGGTGAAACTGATCAAAACTTAGCAATTAAAACTAAACACACACACACACACACACACACACACACACACACACACACAAAGAGACCCATCTGAATGTCTAAACATAACTAAAAAGTAAATTTCACATAATAGTTTCCCTTTAACTTCCTGCCACCGGCGTCTCTGACTTGCTCATAAGAGATAATGATTTTTTTTTTCCCAGAATTTTTATTCCTGTAAAGCTGCTTTGTGACAATGTTCATTGTCTATAGAAAAGGCGTATAAAATATGCATTGAATTGAATTGAAAGCAGCTGTCAGGTGCAGCAGGACGAGTTTGTTTAGAAACCCACAATCCTCTGCAGTCCAGCAGTCTGACTGCTTTAACGAAATATATATACTGTATAGTTTAAAAAAGGCAGGTTAGTAATACAGTACCAGTCAAAAGTACGGACACACCGTCTAATTCAGTGTTTTTTATTTAGTGATTTATTTGATACTTTCTATAGATATATAACAATAGGGGAGATTTCAAAACTATGACATAACACATATGGAATGTTGTAATTAAGGACCTGAAGGTTGGACTTTCTGAAACGGTTCATGCAACAGCAGTATTGTTGATGCATTTGCGAAACCCATTGATGAAGACCATCGCAGGAAAACGAGACCAAAACTGAGTTCATTAAGAGTCACCAGCCTCAGAAATCACCAATTAACCTCAAACAGCACCTCGGATTAGAGCCGTTACGCAGGATTTCCAGAGCAGAAGTAGCAGATACACATCTCAATATCGACTGTTCAGAGGAGATTATTGTGTATTTTAGATGCCTCCAGTAATGTTTCACTGTACAATGTAGAAAGAAATAAAAATGAGCACCATGGGATTAGAAGGCGTGTCCAGACTTTTGACTGCTAGCGTCATCTCTGTAATTAGTTCCGATGCGTTTCAAGTTCATTTTTAAAACTGAACTCGGAAAAGTTATAGCCTCGGCATGGAGGTGAGTTAGTGTAGGTCGCTGTTCCTGTGGCACAGAGCAAGTGCACTTCTTCAGTCCACTAGATATAAACGATGCAATTGATATTTTTTTTATTCCTGGTTTCCGAACTCATCTGTATTATATTCAAATTTAATATACTGACAAGTGTTTTGTGTTCAGATAATAACTTTTCATCATTCTGTAAAAAATACGGGATTTTAAATCTCATCAGGGTTATAAATCAGGAGTGATAAAAGCTTCTCATGCTGTGGTTGCTGAGATGCCGGCGGTGGACTGGACACTGCCGCTCCGTTCCCTGTGATTGTGGAGGCATGTGGACTAGATGAAGATGGAGAGAGGAAGCAGAAGGAAAAGGAAAACTGAGCTGGTCGTTGTGCTAAGAGGTTTTGGCTACACATTGGTCGCGTTTTGTTTATTAAATAGGAATCATTTCTGATAATCGCTCTTTTGACATTCCTCTGCCAGTATTCCACATTTTTCATTCTCTCGGAAAACTGACCAAGCTGCTGTTTCTAAGATGTTTCATGTCTGTATAGATCCAGATTACAACCTAACAGATGAAATGCTCAATTCGATTGTAATAAAGAAACTTGATTAATTATTGATGTCCGCATTTGAGTGTAATAAAAAAAAATACATTTCATTTAGTTTGCCTGTTCCATCATTTATCGCCAAGCTAAACCCTCGATGTTTGTGTGTATTAGTGCATCTGGCTTTATGAAATAAGAGCTAACAAAATCTGAGTTTGAGCAACACTTTAAAATCATTTAGCTGCAGAACAAAATGATGGAAAATCCAAGTCAATGTATTATACAACAGTTGGTTCTGACTGAGTAATCTGATTGGACGAGATACATTCTACGAGTGCTAATAATGGACGATAACAGCACAGGGACGTTTAACTACTGTATATGTATCCTAGGTATTCAATGATCATTAATTAAACTGAGTGTTGGTCGCAGGCGGCATTGTTGGTTGGAGGCCCACGTTTAGTTCCCATCCACTGCCCAAACCGCAGCCCCTGGACGCAGTGCCGGTCCCAAGCCTGGTTAAAATGGGAGGGATGTGAACCAGGAGGGGCATCAGGCTTAAGCACAGGTGAAACCAGTCAGTGTTTAGCTGAGTAGGGGTGTGTATGCTGGGAGTTAGAGTTCATGATGGCCCTGTGTCGGCTGTGTCGTGTTCCTGACATCTTTTATCATAATGTTTTATTTGTACACCACTTTGTCGTTGATGTGTATTTTTATCTTAATTAATTGCCATTATGGGTTTTAATTGAGGTTACTTTGGAAGGGGATGGAGGAACAGGAAGTAAACAGGCTTGCAAAAAAAAAAAAGCAGCATTTTTTAATAGTATTTCACAATGTTAGAACCCTGGTATATTTTAAACCCATGTCTTATGAACTATTGTTCAGTTTCCATCCATCCATCTAGGAACGTCTGAAGTCCAACGAGGTACCATGGCGGCCACTGGTGATAGCGGTCAGAGCTTACGACTGTGGTAGGACCTCCAGGACCTCCGTGTCTTTGGACTGCGGGAGGAAACCCACCAATCACAGGGAGAACATGCAAACTCTAAGCACACAGACCTGACGCGGGAATCGAACACAGACCCTGGAGATGCAAGGCGACACTGCTAAACCACTATCCCACCCCAGTTTTCCACTTTGGATGCCTTTAATATGCGAATCTGGCAACCATGGACAAGTCTGGAAGACAGACATCAATTTTACAAAGAAGTTTAGCACATTAAACAGTGCTGGCGTGACCCCAGTCGACCACAAGAGATTGACTGGGTTTAATTGCTCTGCTTTCTGTCTTTCATTGGAACCAATTAGCAAACTAATGGCATATCAGCCCAATGAATGCCTTCCACAGAGATAACGAGAGTTCTTATTAAACATGAACGATATGTAACAACACAGTACCTTCATTACTCTGCATTTCTTTTTCACGTCCCATGATTCTTGACAGCTCAGTAGTTGACCATTTGCCCAGACTTGAGTGTATTTAGTGAGCAGCTCCAGGTGCAGTTTGCATGATGAGATGCAGATAACTGTCGGTAAATTGGACGCTAATTTGCGGTGAATATTTTGCAGCCGCGTCAAGTACCCTTGGAGGATCGCGATCGAGAGGACTCAGCTGCTTGAATTATCTGCCCTCGCTGTCGGTTGCTTTGGACATGCGTGTCTGCCAAGTAAATAAATTTTACAGTGAGCCCAGACCTGAGCCAAACCTCAGATATTACTGCGATATCTCCAGCACTAAAGAAAATAACCAGCGAATATTGGATTCTCTAAAACCCGGTTTCATAGAGGAACAAAGATTAGAAATCACAAACAGCGTCAGGATGATGAATTTGGGGTCCCGTCATGTGGAAGCCCAGTTGCGCATGATTTCTCTACTATTTTCTTCCACATGATGCGATTAGGCTCCTCTAATGACTGGAAAATACTTTTGATCCAAATCAATACCCAGTGATTTATCCATAGCGCTTTCCCTGAGCCACAAATCTTTAGTGCATCTCGTGGGTTTCTCACCATTGCTGTTACCTTGGGAACTGGCTACCTAAAATCAGAGGCTAATCATAGACAAAAGCACACAAACTGGAAACACAGCTGCATCGCCCAGCTAAGCGGATTCCTCCAGATCTACGGCTGTAACCAGGATCACGCTATTAATCAGGTTCGCAGGAAGGTGTCCTAGTTATTACTGTATATTACTTTTCTACGAGAATGTGTAGCACAGAATACAGGATCAGTTAGAGCTATTGGCTCTTATTTCATCCTTTCATTCTTCCTTAAAATGCTCCGATTCAAGTTGGACCGTTTGATTTGACCTCAGTAAATATTTTAGGTTACAAGACTGTTGAATTCTGAACTTTACTGTAATACATGATATGCACAATGGCATTAATGCAATCCGTCTAGGAACCTCTGTAGTCCCACCAGGGACCGTGGAGGCCGATGGTGGCCATTGTATTTATTCCCATTTTCACAACCATAATAGGACCTCTGGTCAACATTCACACACTATGGGCAATTCGGATTTTCCAATTAGTCTAATCTGCATGTCGTTAGCAGGAAACCGAAGTACCCAGGGGAAACTCACCAAGAGAACATGCAAACCCCATGCACACAAACCCTGGGGCGGGAATCGAACCCGGACCCTGGAGGTGCAAGGCAACAGTAATAATCACAACACCGCTGTGCCACCGCTGTGCCAAAATTTTTTATTGTTATCACCAATTTTTATTGTTATATAATATAATGTTATTGTATTATAATAATATTTATTTATTTATTTATTTATATATGCCAATCACTAATTCATTTTATTATGTTCAGTCTTATTATGTTAAAAATATAATATAGTCTAAATGATGAAATATTTCATATTGATATTATAAAATTACACCAAACAATTTATGGAGAAGCAACAGGAGTGACTAGAATGTGACTTCTAAGTGCTTTAACCAATCACACTACTGAAAAACACTACTTTATTTGGAGGGGTTTTTTTCCACTTTAAATTGAAGGTTATATTAATTTGCTGTCTGCACTTCTAAAATGAGGAAGTCACATTTAACAAAACACAGTAATGCAAATGCGTTCCATTGATTCGAAAAGGGAGAAAGCATAAATCTGAGCTTCAAAACAAGTGAGAAGATTTTCAAGGCTATAATTTTTTTTCTATTTAGAAAGAAATGCTTGATATAATGATAATTATCTGAACAAAGTAAGATGTTTTTATGATCTCTTATGTCATAATCTCATTACAAGGAATATGAGATATGTTCGCCTATATTGGGACTTTTTAATTTTGCACTGCGTGTGTGCGCGTATGATTGCAGGTAATAAGGTGTAGGTGGTTTAAGTGGTTCAGTTTAGTAGAGTGTTGGTTGTATGAAAGAATCTAGATCTGAACCTATAACATGAACATAAAATAACATCTGGACTTCACTTTCTTTATAGAGAACTGCACCCTTGATAACATGTTGGGCTTTTAATAAGTTAATAAGTTTTAAACATCCGTCTAATGCTCAGTTTTTTGGAAATCTTTTCATAACCGAGCCCCTTCAGGTGTGATGAAATAATCTCCACCCTCAACTCCTTTGTCTTTCCCATAATTGCAACCCACTTACTGTATATATGTACATTATATTAATATAATATCAATAATATTATAATTTTATTACCATAATATTATCATATATCAATATATAAGGTATAGCAATGTTTTTGTATTGTGTAGAACAATCTGAAGCAATTCTCAAAAGCTGTGTAGTGTGTTGAGACATAGTGTAGTGTAGTGCGGCGTAATGTAGTGTAGTGCGGCGTGATGTAGTGTAGTGCGGCGTGATGTCGTGTAGTGCGGCGTGATGTAGTGTAGTGCGGCGTGATGTCGTGTAGTGCGGCGTGATGTAGTGTAGTGCGGCGTGATGTTGTGTAGTGCGGCGTGATGTCGTGTAGTGCGGCGTGATGTAGTGTAGTGCGTCGTGATGTAGTGTAGTGCGGCGTGATGTAGTGTAGTGCGGCGTGATGTCGTGTAGTGCGGCGTGATGTCGTGTAGTGCGGCGTGATGTCGTGTAGTGCGGCGTGATGTCGTGTAGTGCGGCGTGATGTAGTG
>JAAGKR010010486.1:0-22590 GCA_011419295.1 Clarias macrocephalus | reverse complement strand
AAGGAAAAAGGGAAAACAAAGCAAAGAAGGAGGGAAGAAAGAGGAAGAACAATAGAAATAAAGAGAAAAGGGAAAAACAAAAGAAGGAAGGAAGGAAAGAAAGAAAGAAGTCATTCAGTTCTTTTTTGAGTCATTTTAAGACCTACAGTACCACTTGACATTGAGGAAAGAATGGAAGAAAGGGAGGAAAGAATGGAAGGAAGAAGGAAAATAATTAAATAAAGGCAGGAAGAGAGGAAAAATTTTGGGAAAAAATAAAGAAGAAAATAAATTGAGAAATTAAGAGAGAGAGAGAATGCAAAGAAGTAAAAAGGAAGGCAGGAAGGAAGGAAAGAAAATAGTTAAATAAAGTTAAAAAGGGAAAAGAGGAGGAATTTAAGGAGAAAATAAAGAATAAAAGCAAGTGAGAGAGGAAGGGAGAGAGGGAGCAAAGAAGAAAAAATGAAAGGAAGGAAGGAAGGAAGGAAGGAAGGAAGAAAGGGAGAATGAAATTAATGAAAGGAAGGAAGGAAGGAAGGAAGAAAGGGAGAATGAAATTAATGAAAGGAAGGAAGGAAGGAAGGAAGGAAGGAAGAAAGGGAGAACGAAATTAATGAAAGGAAGGAAGGAAGGAAGGGGGGAAAGAAGGCAGAAACCAAAGAAGGAGGGAAAAACTGAAGGAAGAAGGCAAAAAAGAAAAAAGGCAAAAGAGGAGAAGGAAGGGAAGAAAGAATGAAAGAAGTCGTTCATTTGTTTCTTGAGTCATTTTAAGACTTGACATTACGGCAGGAAGCAGGGAGGAATGGAAAGAAGGAGAGGTAGTTAAGAAGAAAAGGAAGAATTTAAGGAAGAAGGAAATAATTAAAGTTAAAAATTAAGGAAAAGAGGAAAAATTTAAGGAGAAAACAAGGAATAAAAGAAAGAGAGGAAGGGAGAGCAGGTGCAAAGAAGAAAAAGAAAAATGGAAGTTAGAAAGGAAAGAAGGAGGAAGGAAGGATGGGAGAAGGGAAGAAAGAAAGAAGAAATTGGAAAAGAAGACATTTTCTGACCTGCAACATACAGTAGTAGGGATCTGTGATGTGAAATGATTATTGCCTTTATTATCTATTTGCATAACTGAAACACCAAATCATATGCATGTTTCAGCACGTGTGAAACAAAAAGTCATTTACCAGTCACTCACTGGCAGTGAATAAAATCCATCAGGGAAAGAAGTGAGAGTGGAACTTGCATACTGATAAGCAGGCGAGAAACGTTCATACACAGACCGGTTAGATTTTATACACTGATTATCTAATACATTTATACAATAGAAAACTCTGGGTTTGGAAACTCTGAATGAGGTGCCAACTCAGCACAGGGCACAGGTGCAAGCCGACGCACACACTACAGGCAATTTGGGAAAACACCAATCAGTGTATGGTACATGTCTTCAATCTGTGGGAGGAAACCCACCCAAGCACAGTGAGAACATGCCCACTCCACACACAGAACACGAGGCGAGATTCAAACCCCCAACCCTGGAAGTGCGAGGGAGGCAACAGCAATAACAGCAGATTCATTTACTCCATCTTTGTATGAATGGTTGTTAATAATCATAGCTACAGTACAGTGACCGACAAATTGATATAACAGTTTTCTGATGAATAAAGTTGTAAAATCAATTGACATTTACAGAAGACTTCAAGCACAGTACAGCCATGAGACTCACAGCTGCAGTAAAACGAAAATGTTTAATTTTTTTTTTTTTTTTTTTTAAAGCCCGAATGTCCAGGAAGGACGAGGTGAGTCAGAGTCAGAGGTGAACATTCATTTCAACTGAAGGAGATCTTGGGGAGGAAAGCCACCAAGCAAGGGGAGACCATGCAAACTCCACACTCAGAGACCCAAGGTGTGAATCGAACACTCGGCCCTGGAGGTGCGAGGCCATAATGCTAACCGCGCCCCCCTACTCTACCTCCGCCCCTCATATTTACTGGTTAAAAACAAAACCTTTCATGTAAATTAATTAATTTATTGAATAATCTTACTGATCATGGGTCTCAACTTTGATAGCTATATATGTGCAATGATCAGATAGCTAGAAACTAAATCCAAAGAATAATAGCTTTAGTTATGTATATTCCTTCAGGATTAGATGACTAGAAAAAATAAGATGGATTATTTTATTTCCCCAGTTTTTTGTTCACAAATGCACATTGTTATTATTTTGCACACACAAACACAATATGGCAATATCCACCGGAGAATGTTGGATTAAAATAAGTACCTTTCTATTTTTGCTTTATTATATTTATTTATTTATTTATTTATTTATTTATTTTTGGTAGGAGGCACAGACTTAATGAAGCTCTTGGTTAAGAGAAAGAAAGCCTGACAAGTAGCAATAATAAAATTTTGCCTGCTCACTCTTGCGGCTCAATCAATAACATTTCAGCAAGACTTTAGCACTGTCTGGAACATTAATAATACCTACTGTGCATGCACACACACACACACACACACACACACACACACATACACATAAAATGACATTCAGATTCTGCTCACTACCTGATCTGGACCTGAGGCTTAATGGTTTCGGGTTGTATTCCCGTGCCCTAATACATTTCTAACTCCCTCTGCCACTCGGCCTCCCGCTGCCTTCCTCTCGCTGGTTACATCCCGGGAGACAGAGAGAGAAATCTGTATTCAGACACACTGACTCCTTCACTACATCTAGAAGGTGCCATCTGTGTGTGTGTGTGTGTGTGTGTGTGTGTGTGTGTGTGTGTGTGTGTGTGTGTGTGTGTGCGTGTGTGTGTGTGTGTGTGTGTGTGTGTGTGTGTGTGTGTGCACTGTAGAAAGCCGGGCAGGTGTGTGGAGGCTGTGGCACGACAATATATCTACCCACACAAACAGCAAATGCATCTCCTTATCTACACATCAAACAGCACAAAGTGTCAGGAAAACAAAAAGACACACAGAATAGGGGGAAAAAATTCAGGACAGCACTTTAGAGGAATAAATCGTAAAGGGGTGTGCAGTTTATTACTATAGGAAAATATGAAACATTTAAGTGGTAGCTATGTTTACATGGACAATATTTCTTCAATCTGATTGAAATCATTCGGATTAAAGATTCTGTTTTAACTGTTTATCTAGACACTGACCAGATAGGATGTTTGTTTACTCAATCAAAGCATTTCATCAGGATAGTACTGTATGACGTGTGCAAAGTGCTTCTGCCCTCTGTGTTTAATCTGTTGGAATTTATTTATAAGAAGAAGAAAAATGTCTATTCTTCTCTAACGCTGAGGTCAGGATAGGATTCCCATCTTTATAGATAAATCCCGCCTTCTGCCTTATGATTGGTTAGAAGAATTTAGTCTCATCCATGATTGGTTAGATGCTTTACTACCTGTGAAATGTGAGCCAATCAGTCCTCTTTCCTCAGCCAGAGACCCAGAGGATACAAATATAAAGTAAAGACAGGTGGGAGACAGAGGGATGTTTGTTCTCACAGAGTTTACTGAGCAGGAATGGAAACTAAATTTATCTTCTATACTAAAACTCGCCAAGTCTTCTAATGTTACTCCTACATGGAGCAAACATACTCTAAAAGAATCTATTTATTCTGACAAGAAAGAAGCGATCAGATCAAATGTTTACATGGCTAATATTTACCACCTGAACAAACTATCGAATGTTTACACCCCCACGTTCTCCGCTTGTCCAGATACATGCGTGCTTATTCTGATTAGGATATTAACCTGATCCTTAGGGTAATATTAGGGCCCATGTAAACGCACCTAAATGCACGTAATGAGATGCTGAGCTGAAGCAGAGTACCATCAACACCATGAAGCGTTGAGTTATTCTGTTCATAACCAAAGAATTTTTTTTTATTATTAAAAATAAAGCTTTTGTTTGTTAATGGTTACAATTACCAGAAAACAATCCTTCAGAATAAACAAACTTAATTAAAGATTACTATTATAATTATTATTATTATTATTATTAGATATATGTAAGAGTGGTGGCACAGTGGCTTAGTGGTTAGCACCTCAAGGTTCCAGGTTTGATTCCCATCTCGGGGTCTGTGTGCATGGAGATCTGCATGGATGTTCTTTCCCTGCCTGGTGGGTTTCCTCCCACATCTTTTCCACAAAACATGCAGATTGGGCTAATTGCTGTCCCCAAATTGCCCGTAGTGTGTGAATGAGAGTTTGTATGTTTGTGCCCCGCCATCCAGCATGCCCACGCCTCATCCTTGGGATAGGCTTCCGACCCCCCACGATGTATACAGGATGAGTAAGTATGTAAGAGATTTTTGATATGATATGTGTTAATTCTACTCTCTTCCTCTTGGGTCTGACTAATGTGCTAACTCTCCCACGCTCTCTTCCTAATTCCCATATCTCTCTCTCTCTCTCTCTCTCTCTCTCTCTCTCTCTTTTTCTCCCTCCCCTTCCCTCGAGCCAACACTTCCTGGTTCTTCTCCCGACGGATATATCTGTACAACTTTCACTCTTTGTTGTTCAGGATTTCACCAGGACATGTAAAAATGGTTTATGTTTTTGTAGTAACGGATGTACATGACAATAGACATTTGGCCAAACATACACTGTGTATACTGTTAATAAATAGAGAACTTTTTGAAGGACAATGTGTCTGTGTGTTTGTCTGCGCCGCTCCTGGCATCAGTAAGCTTATCAAAGCACAGTGGACATACCAAGCGACTCGCTGATTTATCTACAAAACATAAAAAGTTTCCAATGTGCATACCAGCCATACTGGAGACAATAGCTATAAAAATATAATCTCAAACAAAATCTGCAAACACAAACACACACACAAAAATAGTTGAATAGTAACACTTGTGCACTTATTACACTTAGATCATGTGGCGTATCCGTCATACAAGTCTGGGAATTAATTCATCTTACAGAAATAATAAGAGTCATGTTAGAATGAGTGTATTAATATAAACGCATGATTTGCTTAAGCTGCTTTAATAGAAAAATAAAATGTGTATATAGTGGTAACAGGCAGGCCACGTCATACTGATTAATTGTTTTTCCTATATCATCCCTACTCCAGGCATTTAATCACTCCATGACATGCATGTTATTTATTACATCTGAATTACACCATTTAGACACACTCAAAATATAGGCCGAGGAAACTATTACAGATGGTTGGTGCTCAAATCTCACAGCGAGGCGAGAAGCCATGTAATGACAAATATAAGGCTTTCTTTCTACATGAGCTGCTCTGTGCATTACGAAGAGCAGTGGAGCGATGGAGAAGAAATCTCCATTCTCACTCCAAACCAGAGATAAATGAGGACCCTGTCTGAAAGAGAATGAGACATGGAGAGTCAGGCTTAAAAGCATAGAGAGAGAGAGAGATGGAGAGGGTTGGAGCGAGAAAGACAATGTGAGAGCAGGAATACATTATGAAGAAACAGGAGACAGAAAGAGAGAAAGGTAAAAACAGGTCACATTAATACCTAGTAGTAACATCTGTATCATGACTGAGCTGATCCCGAGTGGACAAGCGGAGAAAATGGATAAATGCATCCACCTGAGTTCCCTGATGGAAACTTTTACACATTCCAGGATTCATTTTCATGCTTATTTCTAAATCACGTTAAAGCTGCTTTCACACTCACTTCCCATGCAGCGCACGTGCTATGGAATGCCGCCTGGTGGAATGAGGCCACTTTTAAAATAAAATGTCACTTCTGAAGACTTTGGGCCACTGCAGAGCTTCCAAATTTGAACATGAGTGCAGATTTTTTTCAACCAAAAAAAAAAAAAAAAAAAAAAAAAACCCAAACCAAAACAGTGTGAACCACAGTAACAATAATAATCATAATCATAACCATAATGATAATTAATACTAATACTAGTTAAATACTAACTAATTCACTTGCTTAATGATGCTACAGTCTTTTTTCCCCCTAGTACAAAGAGTAAAACACCATTTTAAAAACAGAAGATTAGAAGAGTATTATGTTATTCAGAAAACACATTAGGAAAAAAGTCTGCAAGGTTTGTTCGTATTTGAATTGGCCCCTTGTCAGTCATTTTATACACTCTGGGTGCTATTATGCTTATACTAAAGTATAGAGTTCGGAATATCTCATTACAAAGAAAAAAGGAAAGCAGCAACACTCAGGAACATACAGTACTCAGGAATCAATCTGAGCCAGATTCTGCCTGTTCATAACAGTATAGCTTGGCTTTCAAGCATGCTAACATGCTAATACTCAATCTTAGATAAATTACTATTTATTTAAAAAAAAAATAGACAGCATTTGCACCCATGGACAATCATTAGGAAGCAATCTTGTTATTACTGTGTTAGAGCTTTTAAGCAATAAATGTTTATTTGTTCTTGAGTTTGATGTCATTACAAACCTTGCTAATGCTAACTCTAGTCAACATGCTAACTGTTGCTGTAAATCTTTGGCTTGTTCAGCTGCACCTTCTTAAATATTAAAGACCTAGTCTTGCCAAATTTGGGGAAATCTTGCTGAATTAATTTTTGATGACCTAATTTGAACGAATATTTGTACTTATTATTACTTATTTAGTACTAAATAAAATACAGGTTTATTGTATGAATCTATATAGTAAAACCAATTTGTCATTTAACTCACCTTACCCCACTAAATCAGAATCTTCTATTTTGTTAAATAGAAGTGTGTGTGTGTGTGTGTGTGTGTGTGTGTGTGTGTGTGTGTGTGTGTGTGTGTGTGTGTGTGTGTGTGTGTGTGTGTGTTTGAGAGAAGAAAGAAAGAAAGAAAGAAAGAAAGAAAGAAAGAAAGAAAGAAAGAAAGAAAGAAAGGCACAAAATAGCAGAGCTAATTGAGTGTTCAGAAATTGTGGATTCAAAGTGAAATCCCGAAGGACTGCTCATCTGCCGTACACAAACATCAAAGCCATTAGAATTCATACACTAGGTCTATTTCTCCCTCGATGCCGTACTGCGGCATAATGCAGGCTTGTTGAATACAGATTCCTTCCCCCGATTCCCTTTAAATCTTCATTTATTTTATAGAGTTGGGACACCAATTCACCGTACATACATAATAAATCAAGACTATGGTTTGTAGACAAGCTCAAAATTGCCACACAATCATTTAACTGTTAAAAAAACAAAACTTGTATACAGGCAACCAGTTAGTGGGAAAAATGCTGCCAGTCATTTACTTAATAGTCGAACTGTTCGGTGATGGATGTAGGGACTATTAAGTCTGATTGCATTTCGTTTTATTTGTTTAGCACTATTACCCAAAGCCATTTTCATAAAGTAGCATTAAAGAAATTGAGAATTAAGCAGAAATGTGAGGAAGACGGCTTAAAGAAGAAAAGACTCAAAATTCTGTTCTGGGCAGGTGTGGATATTCGGATGTAAACTATTATAGTATACAGGTGTAGAAAGGTAAAGACACATAATGTTAGTTAAGTGTGTTGTAAGTTTTGACCAAAAAGAACAAGAAGATTCATCTAAAAAAAAGTCTTGATTATCGCATCTCGTTACATCTGGCGTAAAAACTAACACAGCATTTAAAAAAAACAACATCATACCAACAGTCAAACATGGTGATGTTAGTGTGCTGATCTGTGGCTGCTTTGAAGCTTCAGGATTTGGATGAATTGCCATAATTGATAAAAACATGAATTACCAGAAAATCAAAAGGAGAATGTCTGGCCATCAGTTTGTGAACTCAAGTTGGAATATGATCCGAAAAACACCGGCAAATCCATTTCTAAATTGCTAAAAAATAATAATAATAAAAAATAAATTAAGGTTTTGAGTGGCCTAGTCAAAGTCTGTACTTAAACCCACTGAGATGACCTTAAACAAGCTGTCCATGCTTGAAAACAATTCTACAAAAAAGAGTTGGCCAAAATTCCACAGCCATGTGAAAGACTCAATGCCAGTCCTCAAACGCTTGATTGCAGTTATTGCTGCTAAGGGTAGCACAACCAGTAATTAGGTTAAGGGGCAATTTCAGTTTTACATGGGCTCAGTCAGGTTTGTAAAGCTTTCACTTAATAATTCATCATTTAAAGAACTGCATTTAGTATTATCTTTGTGTAATATAAAAATTATTTTGATGAATCTGCAGAATATATAAATGTTTTGTGCATGTTATCACAGAAATTAAGAATCTCTGAATGACTTTCCTCAGATTAAAGCAATATACAGTAAATGAAGCAGAATGAGGCAGAACTACTGCGGCCGTTCTTACAAATCTACAGAATCCTACAGATTATTCACTGTGTTTTAGGGATATAATATTTAAGTGATAATTGTGGGCCCAACCAGCACAGCAGGATGTGAGTAATAACAACATAAGCTCAAAGCAGAAGTCAAGGATGAACCAGGCAGGCCTGCAGGGCAGAGAAAAACCACAGTAGTATACGTACGTGTGTCCAGATCAGGCAACTTATATACAGGGAGAAAGAACAGTGGTTTAAAATGATGTATATTTCATATCAAAGTGCACGTAGGGAGATCTGGCTGTGAGAGCAAGTCAAGTCGAGTCAAGTGAGCTTTTATTGTCATTTCAACCACATACAGTTTAGTACATGGTGAAACAACTGGTGTTCCTCCAGAACCAAGGCGCTACAGTACACACATGTAACATAAATGAACAGAAACTAACTTGCTAACTAAAACCTGACTATCTAAGACAAATCAAATTTAGACCATATGTGATCAAAAAATATTCTAAAGTACTATACAGAAGACATTACTGTACAAAAGATAAACACAAGACAACATAAAGTGCACTTGCACATGTGCAAACAGGAGCAGCAACACGACAACGTGACACAATGCAATAAACTGTGATGTACTGAGATAGTGGGCTGAGGTAGTGCAAGTTAATGGCATGATAGATAAAAAACAGTAAACATGTCTTGTGAGTAGCAGCATAGTCGAGAAAGAATCCTTGTGCAAATAGAAGCTGATAATATAAATATCTGTGCAAAAAAAAAAAAAAAAAAAAAGTTTGGTGCTGAAAATTTGGTGGATGGTTGTAGATCCGTGTGTATGCTCAGCGGAGAATGGTGGCTCTGTGTCCTCCTGAAGTCAACAACCATCTCTTTTGTCTTATCAATGTTCAGAGAAAGGTTTTTGTATTTACACCAGTCCATAAGCCTCCGTACTTCCTCTCTGTATGCTGACTCATCATTCTTGTTGATGAGACCCACCACAGTCATGTCATCAGCAAACTTGATGATTTGATCGGAGATATGTGTCGCTACACAATCGTGAGTCAGCAGTGTGAACAGCAGGGGACTGAGCACACAGCCCTGGGGGGCCTCAATGCTAAGTTAGAGTCCAGTTACAGAGGGAGGTGTTCAGGCCCAGCAGGCTCAGTGTGGTGGAGATGGTGTTGTCTGTTGAATGATTAGGATGAAAAGCATACTCCAGCATGTCCAGCGAGGGGGGGCAGCAGGTTCTTGATGTGTCAAGAACGAGCCTCTCGAAGCACTTCATGATGATAGGTGTGAGTGCAACAGGATGGTAGTCATTGAAACAGGACTCAGAAAACCTCTTTGGTATGGGGACGAAGATAGTGGATTTGAAGCACGTGGAAATGATGACGCTGCACAGAGAGATGTTGAAGATGTCAGTAAGAACACCTGCCAGCTGTTCAGCACATTCTCTGAGCACACTGCCAGGGATATTGTCTGGTTCAGCAGCTTTACAGTACGTATGTTTTCCTCACATCAACCGTGGTGAGACACGGCACCTGGTCGTTGGGAGGAGGGGTGGTCTTTCTCGCTGTCACGTCGTTCTGTGCATCAAACCGAGCGTAGAAGCTGTTCAGCACATCTGGAAGGGAGCCGTCCTTGTCACAGGCATGCGATGATGTCCTGTAGTTGATGATGGTTTGTATGCCCTGTCACATGCACCGTGTATCTGTGCTGTGGCTACTCTGGGTGTGTGTGTGCGCTTCTACTGCCTGATGGCCCGGGAAAGTTTAGACCTTGCTGTCTTGTCCTCCGCTCTGAGTCTTGGGTCTTCATAATTGCACGCACCTCTGCTGTAATCCACGGTTTCTGGTTGGGGCGTGAAATGATGTTCTTGGAGACAGTGACAGCATTGGTGCACTTGTTGATGTAGCTGGTCTCTCATGACATTTATTCCTCCAAATCTGTGAAGTCACAGTACGTAAGTTGCAGCCTCCCTGAACATGCTGCACTCAGTGTTCTCAAAACAGTCCTGAAGAGATGGCTCCTGCTGGCCAGGTTTCACCTTATTCAGAACTGGTTTTGAACACCTGACGAGTGGTCTGTATGCTGGAATTAGCATAACAGACATGTGGTCTGAGTAGCTGAGGTGGGGGCGGGGCTCTGCCCAATATGCACCAGTGATGTTTGTGTAAACAAGATCCAGCCTGTTTTCCCCTCTCGTTGCGAAGTCCACATACTGATGGAATTTAGGGAGCGTTGACTTGAGATTTGCATGTTAAAATCTCCAGCTACAATAAACAGTCCATCAGCTTGTGTGTTCTACAGTTTACTGATCTTTGCATACAGTCTACAGAGCACTTTATTAGCATCAGCACTAGGTGGAAAGTACACTCCAATAACGAAAGCCGTTGGAATCCCCGCGGTAAATAAAAGCAGAACTTAAAGAGAAAGTCACTCTTTAACACTGTCATGAGGATACAATGGGACCTCAAGAGTCCCACCATTATATAAAACATCCCTCTTTGAACCCATTAACCCCAGATCGCTTTACCTCTTTAGAGAATCGCCATTCTACAAAATGCCAGAGTCATCAAATAGGTTGTCAGCCTTGACGTAAAGATTGAGATTGTGTCTGAGTACAAAACAATAAATGAAACGCTCTCTCTTAGCAGGGAGCCTTTGTAAGAATTACACACACACAAAAAAAAAATAATAAAGAAAAAAAAAGATATAATGTTAGTCAGATAAAAGCTGAGCACATAACCTTCCACTTGAGTTGAAAGATAAAAAGGAGTCAAGTGCAAATACTCAGGAATATTGTACAGTCTCAAGGCTAAGAACTAAACCATCAGTTCTGAGGAGGAAAAAAAACATGTAGCGCCAGTTGCACATTCTTAGACTCATTCAGACGAAGGAGAAAATGTTAGAATAGGAGATTTACTAACTGGCATGTTTTTAGAAGATGGAGAACATGAACAGAAAGGATTGAGCCTTAGCCTTAGCCTTAGGTGCTGCGAGGCTGCAAAGCAGAGCTACCCATTGCTCCACTGTGTATTACAGTATGAGAGGTTTTTGAGTCGAAGCAGGACTCAGACTAACAGAATAACAGAACATAGTTACAAGAGTAAAAACTACCTTTTTTCTACACTAATCTCAGTGTTTCACTAGTGCTTGGATATCATCAACGTAAAAAGTTTTCTCAGTACACCCAAGCCATGTTTGGACTCCCTGCTCCACGTCTAAAATGCTGGCCTCCCCGGAACTCCTTTAATGGCCTAAACATGTGGAAATGGCTTGGAGCGAGGTACAAGAGGTGTGATAATAACTCCCAGCCAAGTTCCTACAGTATAATGGTCAATTACAATTTATCCGTTGATTTTCAAGGATCAGGAATTCTACATGCTGAATGTTCAAGGCTCTGAGTGACCTTGGCTAGGATCGACATTAAAGGAATGCACAGCCTTCTTTAAAACATTTGCATTGTTCAAACTTTTGAGTCCAGTGCTCCTCGTCGTATGCGTTAATGATACGTATTTGTGTCGAATTAATTCAAGTGCAAGTGAATCGTCCTGTACATCTGTAAATATTGGCTTTAAAACATTTTCTCCCTTGGAAAAGTTCATACATCCTGCGACAATGCTTGCATTTTTGCTCTTTTCAATTTGCATATGAATATTAAGGAGATCTAATGGTACCTGTATGCTCGCGTTTTGCTGAGGCTAATGAGAAACAAACAACCGCGTGCACACATCCTGATGAAATTCATTAGCATGGAAATTGGGGCAAGGCCATGGTCATGCTGCTTCACTGATATTCTCATTAAGTGAATTTGCCCCGAACAAGACAGTGCAGTTTGCTGAGCTGGTCATCACATCTCGCTCCTGTCTGTGAATATCAATGAGACCTTATCAATTTTACATTCATCACAGACAGGCGATGACACCCGGAGGAGCCCAGGATACGGCTACGGAACCTGTACACGACCAGGATCCCAAAGCTACACACGGTCCCATTCATCAACACGCTGACATCAGGCCACACAGCAAATCCCAGGGTCCTTTCTACAGGAAAAGCTTTCAGTCTGAAACATCACACAGGCACTGTACAGTATGGACTCTACTTGTGGTACCCTTCCACTGACATATTTACAGTATCAATACAGTGCTATATGTTTAATGCTACAGTATATGTACCCTGAAACTTGAACACTAACCTTAAAACATCCATCCTGTTTATTTCATTTAAATAAACGCTGGACTTTTCTAAAAAAAAAATAAAATAAAATAAATGCCAGACTAGCATAAGAAAGTTAATAAGCCTATAAAGAAGCTCATATACAGTACATAAAGAAAAAGAGTGAAAGAAGATCTGCGGTTGTGCCACCACACATGAATGCACACACATGCATTATATAGGTGAGCTCAGTGGTACCTTTGAAGACTCATTTCCAGAGCTCTTGTACTTCACTGGTGATGGATAAAAGCCTGTCAGAGCAAGCAGAGACTAACTGAGAGTCAGATCAAACACTAGAAGCCGTTTAAAGCTACAGGGACTGAAATGGGTTCTGCATGTACACCGGACTTTTAATACCATACCTCTAACAGCACATTCCATTTTCAGCGGATGATGAGGCCACTTCAAAGAGCACATTACTATGCAGATCCCTGAGCTTACTAATGATATTCATGCCACTACAAAAGATGGGGTGGATCTTGTAGTCGTCGGCCATGCAACCTGAATTATGTCTCCTGTACGTAGATAGGTTTATGGAGAAGCATCTACCAAGTCCATTTTAACCTGTTTTGTTTTTGCTAATGCTAAGTGAGCAGCCCCAATCCTTCTCACCCAGACAGCATGACCAATTTAAATCTCTTGGTCTCCCAGCAATGGTTGCTGTGACCTTCTTACGTGATCTACAGGAAATTGGGGAACATTTTTATACAGGTATTTGCTACCCCCAGGATCACTCAAGAAACAGGGGGAGTTTGTGCATGGGTTTCTTCTGGGTTCTTGGGTTTTCAATTCATTTCAATTAATTAAAACTGTATTAGTATGGTGCTTTTGCAGCGTCGCAAAGCAGCTTTACAGAATAAAAAATGGAAATAAATGAAAATCAGTTACAGTCTCCCTCAACCAGACCATACAGGGCCATCCTCAGCAATAGCCATTGGCCTCCATTCGATGAGAACTCCAACCTCAAACCAGTCCGGTCATGGTGAGCCTTAATCCTGCAGAATATAGAGTTTAGCTCCAACCATAATCAAACATACCTGAACAAGCTAATCAAGGTCTTCAGGATTACTAAGGCAACAGGCAGGTGAGTTTTTTTTCAAGGTTGGAGCTGAAATCTGCAGGACTGCAGCTCTATAGGACTGAACTTGCCCACCCCTGCTAGACTCACTGTGACCCTGACCAAGATAAAGTGCTTACTAAAGATCAATCCATCCATCCATTGTCTATACTGCTTATCCTGTGTAGAGTCATGGGGACCTGGAGCCTACGCACATCCTGGTAGAGCACACTCTGGATGGAGTGCTGCCAATTCAGAGTCACATAAAGGAAACCCATCATGCATGGGGAGAACATGCAACCTCTACTCACACAGACCAGTGGTGAGATTCGAACCACCAACCCTGGAGGTGACAGTGAACTAAACATGAGTCACATTATTACCTATTGAATTGGAAGGGTTTTATCTTGTCTTTCCTTTGTTCAAAATTCGTTTGCTTGAATTCTGCATGTGCATGTAAATAGAATTTATTATCACTTACAGTAGAGTGCAGTACTGCATGACTCAAGCTCAGAGCCATAGTTGCAAACACTGTGATCAGTGGTAAGCAAAGAAGCATCTCAAAATGTCAAATCTAGTTGCATTTCCAGTTGCAGGAATCTGAGTGGGCCCAGACTCACTCAAGGCAGGTGGAAGAAGACTTGGAATATGCCATCTGGACTAGGGGTGCTCCGACTGATCGGTCGCCGATCATAATCGGCCGATAATTGCTTTGGGAAGTTTGATCGGCAGTCTCTATAACGGCCGATATACTGTAGAAAAGCCGATCAGGTGATGCAAAACTCGCGGAACAATTTTTTTGCGAGCTGCTAAAATGGCTTCACCGGTCTGGCAGTTCTACGTGTTGTGTGAAAAAGACAATACATTATCAATCGGCAACCTGTGTAACAAGCCAATTCCACAAGGCGGGAAGAACCCAAAGCATTTTAACACCACAAACCTCATCAGACATTTGAAGGTTAGTCACGTAAAGGAACACGAGCAGTTTTCAAAGTTAAGCTTAGAGAGTGGGAGAGCTCAGCAACTCGCGCCGCTGCTCACTCAGCTGTTGGTAATTCCCCTATCTCACCTACGCGGTTTCACTCGGTGGCCATAAGTACGGTTCATCATGATTTACCGCGAGTTTTGGCGCTGTGATTACGTTTCCATCTTTCCGCGCAAAAAATTTAACATGTTTAATGTTTTAAAACGTGAAAAATTAAACGTAAAGTTTTTGGGCGGTCCCCACGGATGCTTGCGGACCTTGCAGAACTCGGGTCCTAATTGTCTTATTTTATTTCATTTTATACAATCTACAGGAAAGTTGTATTTGTCGAGCTCTAAGCTGTTCCCAATTACTCTAACCAAGCACAGGCTGCTCTGTTTTAAGTTGACGTGTTGCACATGTTGCTTGCTAATAAATACAGTTGTCAATTCATGATATTCCTCTTCTTGTAATTTCAATACTTAATTTACATTGTTGTTAGATATAGTTTAATAAATAATGCTACATGATAAGGCTTCGAGTAGACCCTGTGATTGGTGATCGGTATCGGTGATCGGCCCCAAAAATCCTGATCCCTAATCTGGACGCACCATCGCAACCCCCCCCCACACATACACACATGTCTTCATTGTAATTCACAACAGTAAATACCGATATATATGGAGAATCGTTATCATTACTATCAGATGTCTCTTTTAGCCCACTGATGAAGCCTGGGTATCGGGTGCTGGAATTAATCAAATATTTCTCTTGCAATAGATGTTTCCGATATAAATGTTTCTGAAGGAAATGAGGTCACAATTCAGGCAACTGTTGAGATAGCTAATCAACTCTCCCACACTGTGTGTTGGGTCTTATCTCTCACCTGATAAAGAAAATGCATATGCATATGACTAATGCATGCTGGACTTATTCCAAGGCAGAATAGTCTGGATGCATTGCTAAGTTTAGGATCGGTCCATAGTGGACTGTTAATAAGGTGTTATTTAAACACCCTGACTGTTGCTCTTATATTATTTCCTTGGCATACTGTAATCTCCTCGCTTTTGGGCATCTAAAACCCTGCCTATCTCCCATGAAACCTATTTGTAGCCGAGGTTGGCAGTGTAGGGACATCAGAGCAACTGTTGTGACTTATAAAGTAATTAGGAAGCAAACAGAAGGCCACTGGGAGCAATTAACCCTCACCCCCTCTGTGTTTAGTTTTGGCTATAGTGGAACGCTGGAGTCGATGAGAGGAGGTGAAGAGTGGAAGTGAAAATTCAAGTTCATCACGCAGGGATGGGAGAAGTAAGATAATGGTGAGAGGAAGGAGGCGGGAGAAAGATTGAGGCCTGGGGAAAGGGAAGGAAAGGAAGAATAATTATGTAAAAGAAGGAAGAAAGACAGATCAAGGATGCTGAAAGAGGGAAAAACAGGGACAAAGATGGTGAAGGAGGGATAAGAATGGATAAGAAAGGGCAAAAAGGGGAGTGAGTAGGAGGCAGAAAAGGGAGAGGGATGGATGGATAAGCAGAAACAAAGACAAAGAGGAATACAGAACGGGGAAGAAAGAATTGACTAACATGAAGATGAATGGATGAGCAGACAGAAAAAGGAAGAAGATAGCAGAAGGAGAGAAAACGAATAGACAAAAATGATGGAGGAGGGTGAAGCAGGAAGAACGATCCAAAAGCAGAGAGAAGAATGGAGAAGCAAGAAGACACATGGAAATATGACGGTGGCAAGTTTGCAGCAATCTTTGAAATAAAAGGACAAAAACGTTAGAATGAAGTGGAACAGAACGATGTGAAAAGGTTCAGCAGCACAGCTTCAACCACAGCAATGCCTCATATCTCGAACATATTTCACAAGAGGCCTGAAATCCAAACAGCTGGCTTTCCCCTTACGGCTCTGCTGTCAGACACAGAGTCCGCGACAGGCAAAATGAGAAAGACCTACACACAGATCATTTCAACATTACCACTTTGTACAGTATTTTGAATCAGTATATTGCCGCCTTTATCCTGCCCTCAACTCGCACGCGGGGGGGAATAGGGGAGCAGCAATGGCTTAACTAAGGGATTAGCAATAGCCTGTAAAAATATCCTCATTTTCTGATTATATGCTCAAAGCTCATTGAGAGAGTAAAGGGAGGAACATGCTGGGAACGACGCCGCCATGGTTACCGCAAGATATTGGCAGAGCAAATAAAAAAAATAAAATAAAATAAAATAAACTCACCAGGGAGAGATGCAAAATATTATTCTGTCCGGTGGCATTTCCCAAAGTGTTACAGTTGATATGATTCTTAGACATTGCTCCAGCCTGTGTTAAACCCCGAGAAAGTGAATGTGGGAGATGAAGAAAGACAGAGATAAATAACAAGGAACATTATTCTAAGCATGTTGCAGTCAACAGCTTTGGCAGAGCCATGTATACAGCCTGCTGTGCCGTATCTCTAATGACTTAGTGTCAGAGCGAGAAAGAGAGAGAGAGAGAGAGAGAGACTACATTTTAAAACTGAAGATAGCTACTTTCTCAATGTAGAGAAAATGAAAAATGAAACAGTAGCTGTGTTTTAATAAAGCACAGCTGTCTGCATCTGTGCGTGTGTTTTCAATTTGATCTGTTTCATCTCAGAAACTGATACGACTCAAACTGTTGGCCTGACTGCTATCTGTTATTAAATTCTCATTCTCTCCTCATAAGTAAGAGCATCAAAAGATTTTTCCCCCCCCAAAAAAATGAAGTCAATAACGTTAGCAGTGACTGCTAAGTTGTGCGAGAAAGCAGCTAAACTGCTAAGTACAGTACACTATGGCCAAAAGCATGTGGACACATGTGGATGCCAATGACTTCACGCATCAAGTACGGTGATGCTGCAAGGAGAATGAGTGGTGCCAACGTTTTAAAGAAGGCCACACGTCTGTAAATGGCGATCACGGCCGAGGTGGCTCAGAGCTCACTGCAGACCTCCATGTGAACTATAAGTGAGTGTGATCTTTGAAAATCGACAGATAACTACTGTAGTCACCAACTTGCGGAAGATACACATCTGTCTGTGGGAACTGTACACACAATCCTTCACAAACATCACTTGCACATTACAGGAACTCGTGTGGGAGTTATTGCCACATCTCCCCGTACAGTCCTCACCTCACTCCAAGCCATTTCCACATGTTTGGGCCATTAAAGGTGTTCCTGAGAGGCCATCAGACATGAATGAGACTTTAATATCCAAGCCTTGTGAAATGCTGGGATAAGTGCATATATAGGGGGATTATACAGTATAGAGAAATAAAGGGGGAAATAAACTCCCTTTTAGTATATATATATATTTTTTCCCCTATGCAAAAAATGTATGAACGATCACTTACTCAGAGTCATGCAGTTCGTCCACACAGAACCTGAGATGACCTACTGAAAGCCTGATGCTGAGTGAATTCTAAAACAAAGTGGACTTTGGGATCTTACAGAGGCCTGGTTTGATCAGTCCGTGTCTGTGGGGTTCAACACGTTTTCACACTGCACTGTTATCTCCAAGCCTGCACTGAGATATATGGTGTTTTAATTACTGTAGCTAAAATATACATTGACAAATGGTGAAATATTGAATGCCAGGCTTTACATGTAGTCTTCAAGCAATGGTTTTGTGCACTAAGGACTTTTTATTTTTAATTGTTGATGCAATGAGTATGAATGTTACTAAACTATATACTGTACAGTATGAAACATCTTCAACCCAGACATTTCTGTTATAAAAAAGCAAAGGGAGCCCTCATGTAGCAGACAGCAGAGTAAACCCTCATGGCTGTGTTTCCTTCTGGCGCTCCCTTTTAGTTAGTCATAGTCCTGCTGGAGTCTCAGCTTGCACTCTGCACTTATTATACATTCATTTTTGACATTATGTGATTATGACTATACTCTCTCTCTCTCTCTCTCTCTCACTCTCTCACTCTCTCTCTCTTTGTCGAGTTATACATGCGCTGCCAGTTCCTGAGCTCTGCCCTCCGGACGTGCCTGTCACATCCTGGTGGCCCGTTTCTGGTTGGAGATCTCGTTGTATGGAGACCCCGTGATCCACTTTACCATGAAGATGGTCTTGGACTCAGTTGTTCTCTAATGGCTTGTGAATGCAGTCGCTTAATAGTACAGAACTGAAATTCCCCCGAATCTTTTGTACCTGCGTCTCCAATTACAAAAGTGGACTCCATGGGAACTTAACAACTTCTCAACTTTCGGCCTCATAGCACACAGTATGCATGCAGATCAATCCCTGCTATCAGTTTTCCCCTAAATAAAGATGGGTTCGCTCTTGAGTCTGGTTCGTCTCAAGATTTCCTCCTATTATCATGTCAGGGAGTTTTTCCTTGCCACCGTTGTTCTTGGCTGGCTCACCAGGAACGATCTGATAATAATTATATTTCACATTGCATATTTCTTCAAACATTTCAAACTGATTGCCATATATATATATATATTTTTTTTATTATGTAAAGCTGCTTTGTGATGATGACCATTGTTAAAAGCTCTATGTAAATAAAACTGAATTGCATTTTTGTTTGTTTTGTTTTGGGATACTCTGCTGCACATCAGTTGCCATTTAATCCAAAAGTATGTTAGTATTTGCTTTGAGACAGGGTTAGAAAAAGAGACAAAGAAAGAAAGAAAAAATTTGTAGCTAAACAATAGTGCAAGGTAAATCACAGGTTTGTATAAATGCTCTGTTTGGATGTGCATTGCCGTTTCTATAGTAACAGCAAATGCATGTGTACAGTACGTGTATGGTAAACACATACAATACTGTACAGAATAAAAATGCATGCGTTTTCTTAATTTATGTTCAAGAGAAAGAAAACATACAGTAAGACTGCTGAAAGAACAACAGCCAATCACAGGAATATAAACACCACATAACATTAATTATATTTAACATTTTCATGCTCATCCATGCCCATCTGGTCTGATCCTATAGAATGCCCAGTGTACCACAGCCTGTCATGCATGGGGCCCGGCACACAAAGAGCCCAAGCCTTCAAACTGCCAAGATCTCAGTTTGATTGAGTACCCATGGAATGCACTGGAGAAACAAGTTCAAACCACAGATGCCCCACCCTGCAACCTACAGCATTCAAAGCTGCCCTGGTGGTACAAGTGGAACCCCAAACCTTATTCACTTACTCATTGTCTACACAGCTGTATACAAGGTTCCGGGGGGACCTGTTGAGACTTAGGGCATGATAAGGGGTACACCCTGGATGGGGTGCCAATCCATTGCAGGGCACACACACGCTCATTCACACACTAGAGACAATTTGGGAATGCCAGTTATCCTAATCTGCATGTCTTTGTTCTGTGGATAAAGGAAACCGGAGCACCCGGAACAAACCCACCATGCACAGGGAGAACATTGTGATGTTAAAGGTTTTGATTATATGGCTGTGTATATTGGTGTATTTGGTATAACATATGTGACACCAACAGTATATCAACAGTACTGAAGCTGGGGTTCAAGAAGTGCCGGAATAACTGTTTTTATTGGAAAATCAATCAGTGACCCTGCATCATGTGCATGATTTATTCAAAGGTTGTAAATGAACAAGTACGAGTGGGAACCTGCCGAAAGGTTTAGCCTGGCCTACTTGCAGCTAAACAGCCTGCCATTACCTCGCTGTTCTCGCTGGCTTCCAGTTCAATCTTTAATACGGGCATATGGATGTATTAAACAAGCTCCATCCTTCTCTGCCTGCTCCACCAACCTGACTCCTGGCTGTTAGGAGCTAACTCGGTTTCCACCGATTGAATACAAATCAGATAGAAGCCCATTAGGGTATGGCACAGGAAAAAAGAAAAGGAAAAAAAAAACATCTCTGGCTATGAGGTTATAAGGACGGGAGCAGGCATACGAGCCTAAAATTGCAGCAAGGCTGCTGAAGCCCGGATCTTATCATGCAGAGCCCTGACAAGTCAGTGAGCGCAACACTGATACATCCGATATTCCGAGATTTTATATGTGTGTGTGAGCACAGAACACAGTTTTGCACAAATGAGGGAACCGTCCTGGCAGCTCTGACGATAAGGAGAGATGTGAGGGGGCCATTTTGTCCCATACAGCAAGAATTCTGTATATTCTGCTGTGATTGGACTGCAAACCGCATCAGTGTATGTGATAAATCAGGAATAAATCACTTCTGGGTGTGGTGTTATGGGAAAACAAGTCAAGAACAAGTTCCTCGTACTATCCTAAAGCTCATTATTTTTTAACAAGAGCATGTTGAGAAATGTTTTATTCCCTTTCGTAACACAGCTATTTGTCACCAAATTAATTAATAACACCACATTTGATCCATTTATAGTTTCATTTAATGTACAGCATTAAACGGTTGTTCCCTCAACAGCTTCTATGTTGCTTGCCATGAAAGCTGTACGTTTTCCGACATTCCCGAATTTGACCCGGAGATGGTTCCTAGAGATCTGACGGAGATAGTCTGGGTTGCGCACAGCTTTTAATGGATTAAGAGTAATAATTTGTGAACCATTGTAGCAGGTTGCGCAGCACGGTGGTGTAGTGGTTAGCACTGTCTCCATGCACCTCCAGGGTGCAGGTTTCAATTCCTGACCAGGTTCGAGATTCCCGTCTCTGTGTGCATGGAGTTTGCATGTTCTCCCCGGGCTTTGTGGGTTTCCTTCGGGTACTCCTGTTTCCTCCTACAGTCCAAACACATGCAGATTGGGCTAATTGGTGTTCCAAAATTGCCCATAGTGTGTGAATGGGGGTGTGGCCTGAGATGGATTGGCACCCTGTCCAGGGTGTACCCCGTTCCGTGCCTCCTGGCATAGGCTCCAGGCCCCCCTGTAACCCTGAATACAGGATAAAGTTGGATAAACAATGAATAAGTGAGTGTAGCAGGTTGTAAGCTATTTGAATGTGGGTTGTTTGTAGACCTGGTAGATGGTTCATGCCTCAGAGTTCTGCTGAATTCCCTGTTTAGTAATGACCTGCACAGCTTTGAGTTGTCACCACTGGCGTACAAGTCAAACCGGGACTTTTGGTTGTGCAGAATAACAGAAAGCAGTTACAGTATTAGAATCCTCTCCTGGGATGATGCATGTATCCCAGAGTTTCACTAGTGCTTGGATATCATCAAGGTAGAAAGTTTTCTCGGTATGCTGAATTCATGATCAGACTTAAATGCCGGCCTCCCAGGAACTCCTTTAATCACCCAAACATGTGGCTTGGAAATGGCTTGAATAGAGGTCAGGGCTGTACAGGGGGGGGATGCGGCTAAATGTTCACAGGGACGACAGCAGCGGGCTCCGAGCCACCTCGGCAGGATCGTCGATCACAGACGTACGTCCTTCTCTAAAACTTTTGCACCATTCGAGTGTCTCTGCACTGTGCTTGAAGTCTTCTGTAGATGTCAATCAGACTTTTATCTTTTATCCACGAGACATTTTGACTCGAACAGCCCTGTGCCTGTGCCTGAGTTCCACAGAATGTGATTGACTCCTGATGTGTATAAAAGCACAGTAACTCATCATCAAATATACATAAATATATAAACGTACCCAAAAAGTAGGATATTGTACGAACTTTATATTTATTTGTATTTTTCCATTATTCCAGACTAACTGAATTCTCATGAATGTAAGATTTCTTGCCCCTGCAAATGGCCCAGCCAGTGATTTATGAATAAATTTGTTTATAATTAGCTCGGGAAATGCGGCCTGAATTAAAGCCTAGTTTTTAAACTCCAGCAGGGAACTCGGGACGGCGAGCACAAAACTTCGGAAAGCAAAGACCACAAACGACACTAAAAGATGAAAATGATGTAAACCTAATTCCTAAGCAAAGAATTCCTCTAAATTAATTTTCCCCAGCACGTGAAGAGCGACGATGAAAAACAAAAGAAAAGAAATCTGCCTTCATTTTCTCCCCCAAATGCCATGTTTGCTTTGATACTTGCACTGATTACACAGAATGGGTTTGCATTCCTGCGCGTTTATTTGTCTGCTCGTTGTCAGCTGATGAAGAAAAAATGTGTGTGCAGCTGCACACGTCTTAGCATAATCCTCACTCGAGGAGGCGAAAAGACAAAAAGAATAAGAAAAAAAAAACACCCAAACAAACACAAAAAGCAAATGGGAAC
>JAAGKR010010485.1:0-22591 GCA_011419295.1 Clarias macrocephalus | reverse complement strand
TTATTATTATTATTATTATTATTATTATTATTATTATTATTATTATCACTTATTTTTTCTTTGATTATTTGAATGAAAGGTAATGTTATAATATTTATTAATTTATTAATTACTGAAGTTGCTATTATTCGAATTAAAGTTATTATTATTATTATTATTATTATTATTATTATTATTATTATTATTATTATTATTATTATTATCACTTATTTTTTCTTTGATTATTTGAATGAAAGGTAATGTTATAATATTTATTAATTTATTAATTACTGAAGTTGCTATTATTCGAATTAAAGTTATTATTATTATTATTATTATTATTATTATTATTATTATTATTATTATTATTATTATTATTATCACTTATTTTTTCTTTGATTATTTGAATGAAAGGTAATGTTATAATATTTATTAATTTATTAATTACTGAAGTTGCTATTATTCGAATTAAAGTTATTATTATTATTATTATTATTATTATTATTATTATTATTATTATTATTATTATTATTATTATCACTTATTTTTTCTTTGATTATTTGAATGAAAGGTAATGTTATAATATTTATTAATTTATTAATTACTGAAGTTGCTATTATTCGAATTAAAGTTATTATTATTATTATTATTATTATTATTATTATTATTATTATTATTATTATTATTATTATTATCACTTATTTTTTCTTTGATTATTTGAATGAAAGGTAATGTTATAATATTTATTAATTTATTAATTACTGAAGTTGCTATTATTCGAATTAAAGTTATTATTATTATTATTATTATTATTATTATTATTATTATTATTATTATTATTATTATTATTATCACTTATTTTTTCTTTGATTATTTGAATGAAAGGTAATGTTATAATATTTATTAATTTATTAATTACTGAAGTTGCTATTATTCGAATTAAAGTTATTATTATTATTATTATTATTATTATTATTATTATTATTATTATTATTATTATTATTATTATCACTTATTTTTTCTTTGATTATTTGAATGAAAGGTAATGTTATAATATTTATTAATTTATTAATTACTGAAGTTGCTATTATTCGAATTAAAGTTATTATTATTATTATTATTATTATTATTATTATTATTATTATTATAGTCACTTAGGTTTTATTTTTTTCTTTGATTATTAGACAAAAAGCTATTATGAAATTATTATATATAAATATTAATTTATTGAGTTCATCCATCCATCCATCCATCTATAAACCTCTGTAGTCCAACTAGGGACCGAGGAGGCCAATTTAATATTATTAAAAATCAAAGTTATTATTATTATTATTATTATTATTATTATTATTATTATTATTATAGTCACACATGTTCTTATTTTTTTCTTTGATTATTGTAATTAAAGTTTTAAATCCTAAATGCATTAATGATTGAAGTTAATTAATTTATTAATTATTGTAATTAATATGAATATAATTAAAGTAATTATTATTATTATTATTATTATTATTATTATTACTACAGTCACTTTGATTTTTTTCCTTTGTTTATTAGAGTTAAAGTTTAAGCAGGACATTATGGGGGACAGTGTACAGCACCGTGGCCCCCTGCAGACTGTAGATGTGTTCAACTCGGTCCTGTAGTGATGAATCTGAATCATACAAGTCATCATGTGAGTAATGTGGGACTACATGTGTGGGGGTGAGTGTGGTGTGTGTGTGTGTGTGTGTGTGTGTGTGTGTGTGTGTGTGTGTGGATGGGGGAAGGGGGGGTGGACGTAAAAGGTCAAACATCATGTCCTTGATAAACACGTGACGCCATGTGAACAAACGTGTGCTGTATTTGTGTTTTGGTTTGTATGAGCTATTCAGAGTTAGTGAATCATTTATTTAATGAAGGAATTATAAGATATAAGAAATAAAATTAATTATTAAAATAATATTTAAATTTTAAATTATAAGAAAAAAATTTAATTAAATTAACATATAAGAAAAAAAATGTGTGAAAAAAATCTCATCTAAAAATATCATGTCTTATATCAGGGGTGAACCGATGATACATCAGCACAAAATAAATTAATCATGCTTTGTTTTTTTTTGTTTGTTTTGTTTTTATAAAAAGAGATTTCCTGTGTATTATATGACACCACGGATCCTCCTCTAAAGGTTCATTATCCGCTGCAGCATTATTTCAGACGCAGCCTGGCAGTGAAATGATCTGAACTGATTTAAAACGAGCTTGTTGCATTTATAGCTAAACAAAAATAACATGCGCTGGGGCTGTCGTTGAATTTAGTCCAGCGTTCCCCTGGTAGGACGACTTGGCTCTGATCTGTGAGAAAAAGAGACGCGATACAACAATGACATGAGGGCAGAAAACAAAAACAACTTTACACTCCCAACATACACACACTCATTCCGCACTGTACAGTACATACGTACAGGACCAGTCACAAGTTCTAACACACCTTCTAATTCAGTCATTTATCTTTAGTGATTTATTTTCTACATTCTAGAACAATAATGGAGATTTCATGAATTATGAAATAACACATATGCAATTATGTAATTAAGTAACAGCAACAGTCAGATGTTATTGTAGGACATGAAGCTCGGCTGTTCTGGAACAGTTCCTGTAAGAACAGTATCGTGTCGAGTGTGTTTGTAAACCCATCGAGCTCCCTGATGAAACTGTCTCTCACGAAGACCTTCCCAGGAAGGAGGAGATTATTGTGTGTTTTATAGAAACGCCTTCAGTGTTGTTTATAAGCATCAGGAACGACCCTGGAGTTGGAGCTTGTTTTAAGCAGGGAACAGATACATAGGCAACCTAATAAATAAAATGATGTATAGAGTAATTTCCTTTGTTTTTTCAGTTTTTTTAGCTTGTTTTGATTTGATGGTTCCATTAGTGTACTACTGTATGTTAATCGCTAGTGGAATGTACAGTATGCGCCAAAATATACAGGGAGAAAGTTTTCATACTGTAGTTGAGTATTAGCATAGCGCTCGTGCGGAAGTGGTCATGAATGGGGACCGAGTTTGAACAATTCCCAGAGAGATTTAATAAGATGGTGCCGAGTGACACTGTCATGCTGTCTGCTGCTGCTGGAGTTTCCGCCGTAGTGTGACATCACGCGAGCAAGTCGCAGTCACCCGAGTCTGCAGCAAACTTTGTTCCTGGATGTGTTTGAGACTCTGCGTGAATGATATGAACACGGTCCACAGCAGGGCGCTGCACACACAGCTCCAATACTTACATTACACACACCGAGATAATTCAACACGCTAATAGTGAAAAAAAAACTCAACCAGGTAATATTGTTCGTCCTTTCATTTCAGTGCTGCGGTCTCTCTGCACCGTGGCCTGAAGACTCTCGCTGGAGACTTTGGGCGCGAGGCAGGGGACACCCTGAGCCCAGACTCATTCAACATAATCTGCATGTCTTTGGACTGTGGGAGGAAACCGGCGTAACTGGTTGAGAAATGAAATGAAATCATTATTACACACTTCCTAAATGATTAGCTGTTGCTATAAAAACAATAAAGTATCGGAATAAGCGGATTAGTATAAACCCGCCCTGCTGTCAGAGCCGCTGGCATGAAAAATAAACCAGTACCTTCAGACCAGTAGGTTGCGATGAGTAAGCTCTGAGGCACTGATGGGTGGGAACGGGAATATTTTTTCTTCCGCAGTCTTCCAGTATGTGGTGTAAAAACATCATCGCTGACCCTCCATGCATGAGTGAGTGTCACAGCCAGTCCATACATTACTGAAGCAGCCTCAACTCCATGCCAGACTGACTCACAAGTCTCCGATTTTCCCACAGCCAAAGATAACGGGGTCAACCCACTCTAGCCTTTCCCATAATTCCCTCTTGCTTCCCAGCATGCACTTATCAGGCTAAGTCCAGACAGGCTGGAACGGCAGCTAATACGTTTAATACTGCAATTCTTCAGTGATTTAGGAGAGAGAGAGAGACAGAGGGAGAGAAAGACAGAGAGAGACAGAGAGAGAGAGACAGAGGGAGAGAAAGACAGAGAGAGACAGAGAGAGAGAGAGACAGAGAGAGAGAGACAGAGACAGAGAGACAGAGAGAGAGAGACAGAGAGAGAGAGAGAGAGAGACAGAGAGAGAGAGACAGAGGGAGAGAGACAGAGAGACAGAGAGACAGAGAAGAGAGAGACAGACAGAGAGACAGAGAGAGAGAGACAGAGAGAGAGAGACAGAGGGAGAGAGAGACAGACAGAGAGACAGAGATGAAGAGATTATTTTTTCTTTGCCTGCTTACAATTTTGTGTCATAAATATAAATATAATATAATCATACATCTTTCAGCTATAAGCAGTACCTGTCAAAAGTTTGGACACACTTTATAATTCCCTGGACTTTTTTCTTCTGTAAAACAATCCTGAAAGCATCTGCTAACATTTGCCTTTAAACTTTGTCTGCTTTATGTTGTCGTCTAAATATACAGGATCAGACGAAAAACGTGTGTAAATATTTTAATGCAAAATTTATTGCTGTATGTTACATATTGATATATATGATAATATTATTAATATAATATTCCTATAATATACATCATACATTTATCTTTTCCTGAAGTGTGTATACTTTTTTTTTCTTGATTTGCTTTGGGAGACACAAGACTGGACAGGATTAGGAATGAGCACATTAGAGGGATGGTGCAGGCAGGACGGTTTGGGGACAAAGTTAAAGAGGCCAGATTAAGATGGTCTGGACGCGTGCAGAGGAGGGATGAGGGTCCATCAGGAGGAGATGTTCGAGACGGAGCTGCCAGGCAGGAGGACAAGAGGAAGACTCAAGTGGAGGTTTATGGATGTGATGAGGGAGGACATGAAGGAGGACATGCAGGAGGTTGGAGTGACAAGGAAAGATGTGAAAGACGGAGTAATATGGAGACAAAGGGTCCGCTGCGGCGACCCCCAACAGGAGCAGCTGACAGAAGATGATGGAGAAGAATGTTCTGTGTAATTCCAGGACGCTGTATACTCCTGTACTCTGATTGGTCCCTTTGTCTTGATCAATTTATTTTAATGCTCTCATTCTAATACATTATGGAGTATGGAGATGATTCGGTAACATGTATAGAAGACGTGTCCAAGTCTCGAGTGTAACTGTAACTGTATCCTCAGTGTACATGATGTTCGTGGCTGTGAACTGGAACTGTTCCACAACATTAAATGTAAAACTAAGTGGATAAATAAGTAATAAAATACCAATGTTCGGTAAAGTGTTATCATAAAACACTTCAGGGTGCGCTGTGAAAATCAATAACTTCAGGATAGTAGCAGGTCCGGAACGTCGCTTCTTCACACCACATCGCTGTTGATCGTTTGACTCTCGACGCGGAGACGTTTATCCCGTACAGGACGTATGAACCAGATCGTACAGCAGTGGAAAAGTTGTATTGCTGCATAAAATGCATGTAAGGATTAACACAGGGAGCGACGAGTGTTTCCCACATTAATAATCACAGTGATCGTTACTGATCCTCACGAGCTCCTGGTGATTAATAATTATTCTCCTCGTACATTAGTAATAATCCTCCACAGCGCCGCACATCAGATCAGAGCATCGCCGTGATGAAAGAAAATCTGAGCTCATCAAAGTCTCCAAAGATTTTTCCTTTCAACATAAAGCTTCATATGGTCTGATCCGTTTCTGATGATGATGATGATGATGATGATGATGATGATGATGATGATGATCTCTAGCCAGTTGTACCAGTTGACCTTTAGCTCAGTCAGGGTGTAAATCTGATCTTAAACCATGAGCTGAGCTGATAGAAAATTCAATAAAGAACTTTGGATGCATTTAACTGGGGGTGTTTAAAGAGTTTTGCTACATTCATTTATCAAATTTGAACATTAATACTCGAGTTACAACTTCTTTTCTTTCACATAAATATATTTGTGGCTTCTAATTTTCAAAAGAATTGTTGAAAAATAATTTCCTCTAAACATTATATACAGGGTGGCCCAAAAAAGTCCAATAATTTTACTGGAAACCAGAATAAGTGACAGTTAAAGAGTCTGTATAGAAACAGTTAAAGTTTAAATCTAATAATAATCTGCTGATCTTTAATGTAATCAGTGATTTTATTATTATTTGAGGTTGAAGTCCACGTACATGTCTGTGTGTCTCTCTGTCTCACTCATTAATACACAGAAATCACATTCTGTAAGGTCGAGTATCTGACGCCTTGTTTACACTAAGTTGTCCTTCTTTGGTGCTCAGACAAATACACTCGCTGTTCGGTAATCGGAGAGAGAATCACAGATGAGAAATGGAAAAAGTCGATCAGATAAAGATGAAGTTTTGTCTTAAAACGACTCCGGCGTGTTAAAATTCACTTATACCACGTCAGCGCTGTTATTTCAGCCAAAGTGAAAATATGAACTAATCCCAGTAAAAATATTCACTTGATCTTTTCTAATTAATATCTATTGGTGCAGGTGTTTGTTTACATTGAGACAGTAGCGCATTAGTAGATTATTTTAAAGTAGATTATTAAATCCACACATAACTGTTCATAACATCACTTTTACTCAACATGTAGATTCACTGATGCTGCAGATTAAACTTCAGGCAGAGATCTGAGGACTGCAGGAGATTCAGTAAATTCTGCCTAGAATTCCATTTTCTGGGTTTTCTTATCCTCCAATGTATGAAATGTAAAGGCGAAACCTTTCTTTTATTTATATAAATAACTCAGAACCTCATTAAATGACAAACTTCAGTAAAACAGCAAATTAAACCTCATTTTTTCCTCTTACACTAATACGCTCCAGAGCCTGGCTGCCACGACCATTTGAATTAACCATAGACCCCAGAAACGTTGCCAGGTTTTGACTCTCACGTTGGCTGAAATGACTGAGACGTGCCCAGTGATAATCTTCCAAGAAATGGAGCTCCGTCCCGCGCTGCCAAGCAGACCGTGGACCTTCTCCAGAGGAACTGCGCTCCTTCATCAGGCCTGAGATCCGGCCACCGAGCAGCCCACATCTGAACCCGGTGCGTTCCTAAATCTGGCCTGATGTGGTAAAGAAAAACTCGATTTGTCCTGCCAAGGGTGAGCTTTCAAAATGGAGCAAGTGGCTATTGTGCTGTAGTCGGGCAAAATGGCAGCCACCTTTAAAAATCTGTGGCAAAAAGTAACCTTAATAAAATCTTGCTCAGTTCCTGCTGCAGAAGGTTTTTGCTAATTTCCCTAAACAGTCCACGTTTATGGGTTGGGGTTGGAGTATTGTTGGGTCGAATGGTCATGGAGGCCGTACTGGGGACATGGAGGTATTACCAATTTGTTTTTGTTTTTTTTTAATGCGGTTCCATTTGCCATTTTCCACAATCCTGCACATTTTTGCCTGATAAAAATGTAGGTGAATGTTTTTGGCCACTCTGTTAAGTCTTTATCGTTACAAGCATCATTGTGGAGGTTACAATTAAAGCTCTAATATATTATCTATATAAAGTGTGTGTGTGTGTGTGTGTGTGTGTGTGTGTGTGTGTGTGTGTGTGTGTGTGTGTGTGTTAAGCTGAAATACCCCTAAAATAATGCATTTTTTTACATACTTTAAATTCCACTGTATATGTGGCTCCTCAGCTGCTGCCACGCCCCTCTAGAGAACAGCAACAAAGCAGCAGAGGGGCTCTTCTAGTATTAGGTCACAATAGGTAGAAATCTGATTTTCTTATTTAAACCCCAGTTAATAGACAAACAGAAAACAGAACGAAAAGACGGGAATGGTTTTCCTCATGTTTTTGTTTGTATAGACACACACACACACGCTCACACACACTGGAGACCCAAGTAAATGTCTAAACATGACTATACCATAAATTACGCATAATATGTGCCCTTTAAGCAGCCCAGCTTAGGTGTCCTTTAATACATTGCTGTGAACTAAAATTTAAAAAATGACGTAATCAGCGAGAGTGTTGATCCAGATGGAACAAAATTTTTTCATTTTGTGTACCACTTGTCCTAGGTCATTAAACAGGGCACCTATGCCAACCCATGGCAGGGCACAAGCACCCACACACTACAGGCGAACCCACGACCCTAGAGGCAGCTTCGTTATGACTGTATGGTAAGTAAAACAATCACTAAGTCATTTGGTGTGTAATTCACTCAGGCATAAGGAAAACCAGTGTTGACACAATCCAGATAAAATAAAACCACAATGAAGAACCTACAGATGATGGACTTACTACAGCACACCCTGTAAATCTAATCCTGTCTGAAAAGAGCTGGCACGGTTCATTTAGTGGCGGTACGCAAGTGTGTCATCTCAGCATGGCTTTTATTACGGCTGTTGTCGTAATTCACAGGGTTTAACACGGGAGATCGATGTCATGGTCATGAGAGTCAACAGAGGAAACAAACAAATAACGAAGAATTCAGGAAGAATCAGGAGAACATGCGTTCATGACTTTACAAAGGCAACATCAGAGAAGATCGAGAGAGGAATCAGAACTAAACTGAATTATATGGAGATCGAAACAAAGACAACACAAGGCAAAAAAACATATTTGTCAGTTTTTCTGGCAGAAGGAATCTGAATAAGACTGAATCCTGAGTCGCACTCATGACCTGGAATCTAGGTTTGCTCTTGTTGCCTCCGTCTGCCTGGAGCTTCATGCCAGCTTTGGATTTTGACATTGATTGGCACATCAGGTCCTAAATCTGGTCCGGGGGAAGAAAAATCGTGACTTCAGGACTGCGACCTGTCATCAAAAGGAACTGAGGATACTTCAGCTGAGTTTTTAACCAGAATTCTTAACATCAGTGGTTGTGTTATATGTTTTAGAAGAAAATAATGGCTATAATGTCAAATCTGTAAAGATATGGAAACGAGATATTAATGAGATATTAATGGGGGAAAGAAGTGAAGACAAGGATAAAAGGAGGGACAGATGAGGAATAGGACAGAGCGTGTGTCCTGCCTCCTCCGGTCCTTGTGCATCCCCAACGCGTGGGCGTGAGTGGGCGTGTGTGTGTGTGTGTGTGTGCGTGAGTGTATATGTGTGTGTGGGCCGATGTAAGAATGGTTGTTAGGGGCAACGTGAGTGCAGAGCGGCAGAGCGACCTCCTATCCTAGCAGGAAAGCAGAGACGGAATTATCATCCGCCCCCACCATGCGCCGTATCCAGCCTGGTAATTATAACATCACAGCGGCTTCACCGTGCCGAAGGCAACAGGAGCCAGAGGTGATGGGGATTAAACACGGAGGCGGTTTATTCAGGCTTCCCTGTGACTCATCGCCTCACGCCGTAACCGCAGAGGTTCAATTTAATTCTTTCAGGCTTACGCTTGAATGTCAAGTCAGGACTAGTATCACATCTCCTTGTATTTGTAAACAAAAGAAAAAACTTTTAAAAAAAACATCCAACCAATCAGAATGAAGAAGCAGGTCTAATCACCTGTTAGTTCAGAAAGCCCCGCCCACTGAGTTATTATCTCTTCAGCCATGCACTTCTGTTGAATCTGATGCTAACACATTTGGAAGAAAGCGCTATCTGCCCACTGCCACATGCATGAGCTCACAGACCCGTACGATTGGCTAGCGTTGCTGTGATTGACAGGGGAGGAAAATTACGCTCCTCCCTCCTAAACAGCACCGCCAGACTCGTTCTCGTCACTTTCTGGTGACGTTTACTGCGTCGCTCAGGAGCTTGTGGCTCAATTATTTCATTAAATGTGATTTTCTTAAATGGGCTAAGACGTGTGTGTTAGTGTCTTAATTACATGGTTTTTAAAAAATTATATTTAAAAAAATTGTTTGTTAAAATTTAGAAAAACTGAAACCCTTTGTTGTGGGACTTTACACTGAAACCAGTAGAGGTATAAGAACTTGTAAGTTAGAACCTTTAAGGAATTTTGGACAGAAATAAATGGTGGGTGTGGTCTGCCTCAGAGCCAGAATACATACATTTAAATGAAATAGTTGAAAAAGAGCGTTTTGTAACCGAAGTCTCATTAATTACCCTTTACTACATCGTCTGAGGCCGGCCATAAAGGTTCCACATCCATGTATCTCTCATAAATTATTAGTTTTATTGTACAACAGATTCAGGATAGGTGGCACGGTGGTCTTGTGGTCAGCACCGTCGCCTCGCACCTCCAGGGTCCGGGTTCGATTCCCGTCTCTGTGTGCATGGAGTCTGCATGTTCTCCCCGTGCTTGGTGGGTTTCCTCCGGGTACTCCGGTTTCCTCCCACAGTCCAAAGGCATGTAGATTAGGCTAATTGCCGTTCCCAAGTTCCATGTAGGTGTGTGGATCAACACCCTCTCCAGGGTCTACCCCGCCTCGTGACCTAAGTCTCCTGGGATAGGCTCCGCCCCCGCGACCCCGAATACAGGATAAAGTGGTGTAGCTGATGAGATTCGGGATAAAATAAAATGTAGCATTCAAGCTCCTGAGGCTTCTCAAGTGTCATTTCAAACAGAATTAATGCTGATGTGGTGTCATGAAAATCTTAAGCCAGCACGTCTGGTCCAATCCCACAGAAGAGCCAAGGCTGCACAAATCACTGAAAAACGTCAATGTGGGAAACCATAGAAAGGAGCCAGAACATCCTGTGCACCAATTCAATTCAATTTTATTGAAAAAGCAGCTTTGCACAATCAAAAGAATTATTTAAGTTTGTGTGAGATGTGAACGTGTATGAATCAAACTGATCACCACCGTGCACGGGGCCCAGGAGGCAAAGAGTCCAAGACCCCCCGACTCGGCCACTCAACTCGCCAGATCCCAATCCGACCGAGCACAAACACGCCCATCAACAGACGCACCGCCCCACAGCCCACAGCACTCAAAGTCCAGGGACCAGTCACCACAGCGCCCCCCAGAGTCCATGTGGAGTCCCACAAGGGGAACCTGAACAATACTGTTTGGTTTTGTAATGTTATGGTTGATTGGTGTACATAGTTACATACATATACAGTACACAACAAAAGTTTGGACACCCCTTCTCATTCAAAGAGTTTTTTTCTTTCTTGTGTTCTTTCTTGTGTTCTTCAGCCCAAACGCGTCTCTTCTGCTTGTTGCCTGTCCTTAGCAGTGGTTTCCTAGCAGATCTTCTACCATGAAGGCCTGATTCACACAGTCTCCTCTTAACAGTTGTTCTAGAGACGTGTCTGCTGCTAGAACTCTGTGTGCCATTGACCTGCTCTCTGATCTGAGCTGCTGTTAACCTGCGATTTCTGAGGCTGGTGACTCGGATGAACTTATCCTCCGCAGCAGAGGCGACTCTCGGTCTTCCTTTCCTGGGCCGGTCCGCATGTCAGCCAGTTTCTTTGTAGCGCTCGATGCTTTTTGTGACTGCACTTGGGGACACTTTCAAAGTTTTCCCAATTTTTCCGACTGACTGACCTTCATTCCTTAAAGTAATGATGCCACTCGTTTTTCTTCACTTAGCTGCTTTTTTCTTGCCATCATACAAATTCAAACTCTTTGAACGAGAAGGTGTCCAAACTTTTGGTCTGTACTGTACGTACAATATTAATCTACACAGCTGGAGAGAAATCAAACAACTGCTTCATGATATCCAGGTGATTGAGATCAGAAAACATCTTTACCACTGACTGTTACAGCAAAGCCCTGGCACCGGAGACTCCTCGCACACCTGTTACGTACATCAACACATTTTCTCCTTATAAAACACACCAGCGTTTACACACTTTGTAAAATCTGTTCATGTGGATTGTCCGGTCTTCAAACTGCCAAGGCTTCTCTGACGGAAAACTTCAGAACCGCCGATGATCAACTGATCAAAATCCAGGAGTCGCTAAATAAATTCAAACACAAGGTAAATGTGCTGCGTGAAAAGACGGTTTACTCCCGGAGCACTGATGTGGAAGCTTCGCTGATGCTCCTCATGGCCTTGAATCGTGATGAGCACAGATGATTAGTTGTAGATCGGATCTGAGTGTGTGTTTGTGTGTGTTGTGTTTGATCGGATCTCGCCCACAGCGTTTGATATTCAGCAGGACTCGTGTGTCTCCAGGCTGTGGTTGGTTTTTGAGGATGTAAATTAATCGTCACTAGAAGAATAGGTTTTGTCTCCCATGAGGCTGTTTGAGCCGCGGAATATCTTCGGACTCATCTACAGCACAAAGACGCGGCGCATGCAATATTCATGTGATGCAGGAACCACGGCTGTTAAAGCGCTAATGAAAGTGTGTTGGTTATGTTCTGGATGTTGTCGTGTTCACATCCTCTCACCCACGGCCTGTCTTCTGTTCTCGCCCACAGAGGTGTGTTTATGATGATGAATATGTAGATAAAATATAGCACTTATGCTTCAGCATGATGGATTGTCGGTTTTCGGCTTCTCGCGTTGCTGAAGCATCATGTTTAGCATTTGGAGTTAAGTTACACACGAGTAGTGAAGCTCTAATATCAAAATTGTCACACGACATTATTCTCCGGAGGTGTTTTTTTCACTACAGATGAGAAAATACACGAATACACTCCCCGGCCAAAAAAAAAAAAAAAAAGTCACAAACTCCATTTATTTCTTCCACTAGCTTTGATTGCAGTGTGTGATGTGATTTTCATGTGTGAAAATGATTCCTCCTGCTCCCAGAGCCGCTCTTACACACTCTGAGTCTTGAGTCTTGGAATACGCTCCGTGCCATCGGGGAAGCAGAAACCCTCCATAGATGTGATGTGCTGGTGCTTCAGTACATTCAGGTGGTCATGTGACTTCATTTTATCTCCACGTAACGTTGCTGAGTCTCTCAGTTATATATATACTTATATAATAGACTCAGTCTGGACTCATCGGGTCTCATGACCTTTTTCTATTGCTCCAAAGTCCAGACTTTGTTCTCCCTAGGAAACTGAAGCCTTTTTTCGAGTCTCAGTAACAAGAGGTTTTCAAATGAACACACAGCTGTTTAGTCCAAGTTCTCATCACATTGTGTGTGTGTGTGTGTGTGTGTGTGTGTGTGTGTGTGTGTGTGTGTGTGTGTGTGTGTGTGTGTGTGTGTGTGTGTGTGTGTGTGTGTGTAAAAGTTATTAAACATGGCTCTGGTTTTAACTGTTGTTTTTTTTTTTACGTGATCTCCAGTCATTTCAGCAGCCTCCATTGTTATTGTCTTTGCTTGTTGCAGGACAATCGTTTCTCCAGTGTCCGTAGCTGGCACAGAGGCCTCAGGAACAGCGCTAAGGCAAGATACAGCGGTGCCGAGTAAAGGCGGAGAAAAGTTGACCATTTGGTACGGTAAGGCCACGGATAACACTGATTACATACAAGTGGCTCTAGGGGTCGCTGTGAGGTCACTACAGATAATCATTCGTGAATTCGCAACATTTTGTGGCAAACATTGTAAAATTTAGAAACTAGGTTTTAGGGTTTAATCTTTTTTTTTTAAGAGATGCACAAGTCAAAGCTGAACTTTTGATGAGAATACAGAATAACAGAAGACAGTCCTGAGAGTGAAACCTCCTGCTCTTTATGTCTCTACAGAATCCCCTGATACACTGATGCACTGATCCCAGTGTTTCACTAGTGCTTGGACACCATCAAGGTAGAAAGTTTTCTCAGTGCGCCGGAGCCGTGATCAGACTGCCTGCTGCACGTCTGAAACTCTGGTGAAAAGAAAGTGAAAGTGGTCTGAAAGTGATTGGAGCTTCTTGTTTTTATTGCTAGAGTTTTTCGGCAGAAGGCGGCACGGTGGTGTAGTGATTAGCGCTGTCACCTTGCACTTCCAGGGTCCGGGTTCGATTCCCGTCTCTGTGTGCATGGAGTTTGCATGTTCTCCCCGTGCTTGGTGGGTTTCCTCCGGGTACTCCGGTTTCCTCCCAGGTTAGGATAAGTGGTGCTCGTAGTGTGTGAATGAGTGTGTGTGTGCCCTGTGATGGATTGGCACCCTGTCCAGGGGGTACCCCGCCTTGTGCCCTAAGTCTCTCCTGAGATAGGCTTCAGGCTCCCGCGACCCTGGTATAGAGTGTGAGTGAGTTTGGGAAGAGAAAAACATTATTATATGTGATATATACATGAATACACTTTAACTCAAATCCTAGCTGTTTTAAATTCCAATGCATTATTATTTTCATTATTATCATCTGCATAAATTATCAGACTGTGTTATAACATTGTAGAGATTTTGTTTTTCGATTTCTATCGCACGTTTCTATTCTCGATTGTGTGTCAAAACACTGAGTCAGAGATCTTCGAGGCTCTGACGGACAGATTCGTCACTCGTCTCTAGAAAACATTCATCACAGTCGGTCAGGACGACGCTGTGCTGAATACATACTCAAGTCGAACAGAGAAGCTTCGGCAGCAGGATACACGTCTCTGAAGCAGCGGCGCTTTCATTAATCTCAAACTTAATGGAGCTCGTCTGTGTGGAATAAATAAGAGCATAGGAGGACTAGCGAGACAGCAGCAGCGGTGCACATCATAGCTGTCTTCTTCGGGGATTTTCCACACCTGTGTCCTCACACATTGTTTTATGCTGATCACATGGGCTGGTTGAAGCTAACTAGCTTTATTTATAAAACATCTAACAAAAATATGTTTTAAAAAATATAAATATATTAAAAATAAATATATTTTAAATATTAATATATTTTTTAAAAAGGGGGGGCGGGTCACTGTAATGAACAGATGTCTCATCCAGGCCAAATTCCCACCCTACACCCAGAACAGATTCCCTTCAGATCCTCCATGGTCGAGCCCAAATCAGCTGAAAGCAAACTTTCTTCATGTTTAGAATCCAGTTTAATCAAGTTATAGACCAGGATCAGAAGCTAAAAACTAGGTGTAATGACAAGTGTGATGCCTGATGTTTGTTCTTGGTGCAATGACCATTTTAAACGTTTTAACCTCTGACCTGAGGGGCGATGTGGATTCCCAATCCATCCCAGGAACACAGCTTGTGAGGAGAAGATACGCCCCGATGGGACGTCAGTCAGCCTTTGACATGACACTCAAAACTGAGATCAGTGTTTCCTGTTTCCACTGATCATCCTTGAGATGTTTCTACAACTTGTTTGGAGTCCACCAGTGGTAAATTCAGTTGATTGGACATGATTTGGAAAGACTCACACCTGTCTATATAAGGACCCACAGTTAACAAGTCAGAGCACAAACCAAGCCATGAAGTCCAAGGAATTGTTTGTAGACCTCTCAGACAGGATTGTGTCGAGGCACAGATGTGGGGAAGGGTACAGAAAATAATCTGCAGCATTGAAGGTCCAGATGATGCATGATGGCTTCCATTATCCATAAATGGAAGAAGTTTGGAACCACCAGGACTCTTCCTGGTGTGAAGAAAGGCCAGAGGCAGCGAGGTGACCAGGAACCCGATGGTCAGTCTGAAAGAGCTCCAGGATTTCTTTGTAGAGAGAGGAGAACCTTCCAGATGAACAACCATCTTGTAGCATCATACTCAAAAAGACTTGAGGCTGTAATCGGTGCCAAAACCAAAAAAAATAGGTTCTAATGGTCTAAGCGTCCTTCAGATGCTTTTTGGCAAACTCCAGACGTCTGTCATGTGCCTTCAGTCTGTCCGCTCTACCATGCAGGCCTGATTGGCAAAGCAAGTTATTTGTATAGCACATTTCATACACAATGGTAATTCAAAAGTACATAAAAGAGAAGAAAATAGTGATAAAATTAAATAGAAAACAATGGCAATAAAACTTTAAAAAAAACTTTAAAAAAATCAAAATAAAACAGTTAAAATATTGGATAAACATAAAACAATGCAGTCAGTTGGGACGTACAGTATCACAGAGCTCATTCAATAAATGCGCAGCTAAACAGATGAGTTTTAAGTTTAGATTTAAATGTGACTAGTGTTTTTGCACATCTGATCTCTTCTGGATGCTGGTTCCAACTGCGGGCAGCATAATAACTAACAGCAGACTCCCCTTGTTTTGTGTGAACCCGCGATATTTCTAACTGGCTCGATCCTAATGATCTGAGTGTCTGTTTATAGGTTTATATTCAGTGAGCAGATCTTTAATGTATTTAGGTCCTCGGCCATTGAGTGATTTATAAACGAGTAAAAGTACTTTAAAATCTATCCTGAATGTTACAGGCAGCCAGTGTAAGGACCTGAGGACGGGTGTGATGTGCTCAGATTTTCTGGTTCTAGTCAGAATTCTGGCAGCAGCGTTCTGGATGAGCTGCAGCTGTCTAATGGTCTTCTTGGGAAGGTCAGTGAGGAGACCATTACAATAATCCACCCTGCTGGTGATGAAGGCATGGACAAGTTTCTCCAAGTCGTGGTTGGAGACAAAACGTCTAATTCTTGCAATGTTTTTGAGATGATCGTATGCTGATTTAGTTACTGCTTTGACATGACTACTGAAACTAAGGTCTGTCTCCAGAATCACCCCAAGGTTCTTAACTTGATTTTTAGTTGTTTGACCCCTAGAGTGAAGGTTTGCATTCACCTTCAGAGCTTCATCTTTGTTTCCAAATGCAATGACTTCAGTTTTTTCCTTGTTTAACTGGAGAAAATTTTGGCACATCCACCTGTTAATTTCATCAATGCATTGGCAAAGGGAGTCGACGGGGCTATAATCATTTGGAGATAAGGCGAGGTAAAGCTGGGTATCATCAGCATAGCTGTGATGGGTAATTTGGTTATTTCTCATTATCTGACTCAGTGGGAGCATAAACAGGCTAAACAGGAGCGGTGCAAGAATTGAGCCTTGTGGGACTCCGCATGTCATGGACGTCCACTTGGACTTATGCTCTCCTATACTCACATAATAACATCTCCCTTCTAAGTATGACCTGAACCGTTTGAGTACCATCCCAGAAAGCCCGACCCAGTTTTCCCGTCTTTCTATTAGTATGTTATGATTGACAGTGTCAGACGCAGCACTAAGATCTAGCAGTACCAGCACTGATATTTTGCCAGAATCAGAATTTAAACGAATATCAGTTATTATCTTTATGAGTGTCTCTGTACTGTGATGCGCTCGGAAGCCAGATTGAAAACTGTCCAGGTATCCATTTGAGTTTAAGTGGTTGTTCACCTGATAAAAAACAACCTTTTCATTTTTCAATCTTGCCTATAAAGAGAAGGTTTGATATTGGGTCTGTAGTTATTTAATATGGAATTATCAAGATTATTCTTTTTCAGAAGTGGCTTAACAACTGCAGTTTTCAGAGAGTTTGGAAAAGTCCCAGAGAGAAGGGAGGTGTTCAGCACTTCTAAAAGATTTGTTTCTAAACAGTCAAACATACTTTTGAGAAAAGATGTGGGAAGTGTGTCAGGGTCGCAGGTTGACGATTTGAGGTGCTGTACTGTTTCTCCCAAGATTTTGCTATTAATTGCTTGAAAGACAGACATAGTAGCTGTTTTGGTGCTGGTGTAATAGTAACTGGTGCCATAGTAACATAGTAAGGGGAAAATAAAGAATTCAATCCATTTTGTAATAAAGCTGTAACATAACAAAATCTGGGAAAAGTGAAACGTTGTGAATCCTTTCTGGATGCACTGTACACAATCATGGACATACTCATTCACATGACCTACAGTACTTACACGTACGTATAGGAGTGGCAGGAAACTGGACAACAGGAGCAGAAACCCACACAACACAACACAACACAACACAACACAACACAAAGGAACACAAAGAGAAAAACACAATGAGAACATGTGCAGCTCCTCACAGACAGGAACAGAACCTGCTGCACCACCACTCCACTGCATTCCAGTACATCATCTGGGTGTTATATAAATGAGCATGAACACTCTACTCACACTGAACTAACCTTGGTTGCCTTGCTGACTAATCTCTTCTTTAACTGCTTGCTGAATTCTTCTGGATGCTGTTTTCTAGGCAGAGTCACACTTTAGCGTGTGGTGGTTTTGGAGTATTTCTATTCTTTAATAATGGCTTTAATGCTACAGTCGTGCACAATCTAGGGAGCAGATAAGGGTAGTGTACCTGCACTCTCACATCCATCATAGCCACACTAGGCAACTGGGGGTGTCTGTGAGATAATGCAAGTGGAAGGAGGTGAATATGTTTCCATTCAAGTGCATTACATCGCCCCCTACTGATGCAAGGGCAGCAGATTGAGAAGAAACTGTCGACTGGCCTCCGGTAATTATTATTATTATTATTATTATTATTATTATTATTATTATTACATTTTATCAAGAATAATAGGGATAGATGAGGAAGAGGCAAGATGACAACAACAACAACAACAACAACAATAATAATAATAATAATAATAATAATAATAATAATAATAATACAGTCCTTTTTGTGTCTGACTTTGCCAAGTCATTATTTTTTTCTTTTCATGTCATTTTTAAAATACAGAATAATGGTGTGGGTGAGGTTGCTAAGAGCATGCCATTTTCCTCCAGCTGTGCCAGATGTTTTAAAAGCCTTTCATTTTTTTTTAAATAAATAAATAACCATATATATATATAACATTTTGGACTCTTGTGTTTTTCGGACATTGGAACAGATTTTCTTTTGCATTCAGTTAAATTATCTAATTTTAATTAAGCAAGCTTTAATCATTTAAACCAGCCATCCCTGGTGCCAAAATCACACACACACACACACACACACACACACACACACACACACACACACACACACACACACACACACACACACACACATCACTCAGCCGATAATGAGCTACACATCTCCTCTCCTCTCTTTCCCTTCATCACCATATTTCTCTCTCTCTCTCTCTCTCCTCCTCCTCCTCCTCTTCCTCCTCCTCCACATGTTCCTCATCACACTAGAGTAGAGAAACACAGAAAAGAAGACTCTCTATATATTTTTTCTTTCTATCTCTTTGAATAAAGATATGATAATATCCACAGTAATTACAAACAGGACGCTCGTATAAACCTAGAGAGAGCAGGAACGCTTATTCTTCTCCTCTTAATAGCAAGTTTTTCCTTTTTGTTATTTCTCTTGCCATTTAAGAGGGAAAGTCAAGTCAACCCGGGACTTGTCGTCTCATGAGACTCTCTCGGGCTGAGGGCCAGTAGATTGACTATCTGCTGTGAGATAAGGAACATTTTGATATGGAAGACCAGGATTTCTCTAATCTCAGTTCTGCTCTCAGGGGAAAATGACGTGTTTTGATCACCAAATGTGTTCTGTTTTTGTTCCTACACCTCATATCACCCCCCCCCCCCCCCCATAAAGTCCTGTCCTCACTCCAAGACATTTCCACATCTTTGGAAAGGGAGTTCCTGGGAGGCCGGGGTTTCAGACATGAAGCAGGCAGTCTGATCATGAACCTTCTACCTCGATGGTGTCCAAGCTCTAGTGAGACACTCAGATCAGATAAGTGCCTTAGTGTATCAGAGGGTTATATAGAGAAATAAAGGGAGTTTTTACTCTCAGGACTGTGTTCTGTTATGAACGGCCATCATATATTCATTTATGTTTGTCTGTTTAACTTTTATGTCCAATTTATTTAACTATTTGTTACTTTCCAGATTTTCTATGTTTCTGTTCTAAACAACATTTATGAATTATTATGAATAATTTATTAATATAATAAAATTTATGCATGATCATAATGAGTAAGAAATTATTTATTAATTTTTCTAAATGAAACATGTATTAATTTTGTCCTTGTTTTTCTTTCTTTCTTTCTTACTTTATTTTATTGACTCATCATTTCCCCCCATATTTATTTGCTGTTCATCCATTTCCTTGGATCCTTGTTCATTTCTTGTTCATTATTTTTAGCTGAGTTCTTTCTCTCTCTCTCTCTGTGTCTCTCTCTCTCTCTGTCTCTCTCTCTGTGTCTCTCTCTGTCTCTCTCTCTCTCTGTCTCTCTCTCTGTGTCTCTCTCTGTCTCTCTCTCTCAGTATAATGATAATGAAGTGATACTGTCACTGTGTGGTCACACTGAGTTACTGCAGCCTGCATAACAATCTGAAGATGGTGTGTGTGTGTGTGTGTGTGTGTGTGTGTGTGTGTGTGTGTGTGTGTGTGTGTGTGTGTGTGTGTGTGTGTGTTACAGTAAAATGCTCAGCGTAAGCTGCCCAGGGCGGCATTTTTTCACGACTCCAGGGGGGCAGCACTTGAGGGGGAAACGCCCCTGTGCAGGTTTGCTGAAAAGGTGCCGCACTGAAACTGTGAGAAGTGGAAAGGGGAGCGGAGGGGAGGGGGTGCGGAGGAAAGTTCACCTCTCCCAAAAGGAGGGGAAATCCATCCAGTGGTGGCCAAACACCTGGACTTTCTTACAAATAGCGGCGCACATTTCATTTACAATATTATAAACACAGAGCTATAATTTATTTAATTTTGTTTTTTCAAAATTATGTGAAATGTCTAATAAAAATGGCAATAAAACGAATAAATGATTATGTGGAGGTGAATTGGAAGAAGTGGAAGAAGAGGAGAAACGAGCACGTTTACAGTATCTCAACAACGTTCTCTCTGTATGATTACTGTATCATGTCAGTGAAGTTCTCATGATGATTAGTGTAATAACGTCGGGTTTGTTAGCCGTCTTGCTGGTCCAGTCCTGCAGATGAGGAGCTGGCAGAGCAACGCAACACACCAGGCACCACACCGCACTGTGGAGGAAACTCTGAGTTCTGATTTGGACAGTAGAGAGCTTGTGCCGGAAATCAAGAACTTCCCTCCCGTGTCATCAAAAACCATGACGCTCCTTGAGCTCATCACTTTTACTCATGAAAAGGATCCATCGGAGATCTTCCCCAACCTGTGGGCTGCTCTCAGGATGGCACTTACTCTGCCAGTGACTGTGGCTCAGGCACAGAGGAGCTTTTCAAAACTGAAGTTGATCAAGTCATATCTGAGATCAACCATGTCTCAAGAACGGCTCACTGGCCTGCTATCATCAGTGTCGATCACTCAGTAGGGGAGCAGATCTTTTGCATCAAGGAAGGCCAGAAATGTCAGATTTTAGTTTCTGTTTTTTTTTGTTGTTTGTTTGTTTGTTTCAAGTTCAGTGTTATAATTATATTTTTCTGAAGTGTGGTGTGCTTTTTAGATTATTTATTTATTTACACAATATTTAACTATATTTCATCAGTATTTTATTCTTATTAAAAGTAATATGTAAAAGACAGTAAATTTCCAAGATTTTTTGTGATATTGTTTTGTGATTATTGAGTGATTTGTGCAATAAAACAACAGTATTTCTGCAATATTAGAATATTAGAATATTAGAACCGCCACTGCTGTAAGCTCATGGTAATGGATTAGAGGTCACTGTACTGTAAGCTCATGGCAGGGGGTCAGGGGTCACCAGAGGTGGGTAGAGTAGCCGAAAATTGTACTCAAGTAAGAGTAGCTGTACTTCAAAATAATATTACTCAAGTAGAAGTAAAAAATAGTCATCCAGAATATTACTCGAAAAAAGTATTTGGTGAAAGTTTTTTTTTTTTTTTGTAAATGATGTAAGCAATCAGACAAAATTATAAAATAATGTACAAATTTTGACACTTTTAAATAATAAAATTTATTAAATAAATGTGATAAAATAAATGAAATAAATTGAAGTAAATTGAAATAAATCCCTACTGTAGGTAACATGTACAGTATGTGTGAACAGTGTCGACTATTTCCTGTGTAAGATTTACTGTACTGTATATTCAGTCGCCCTGCAAACGACTAGAACACGTGTACAATAATGTAAGAAACGTATATTTTTTAGCTTCTAGCTTATTTGCTAATTATATATTTTAACATCGCAACATTAAATAAAACAGCTAAACTAACCGCGACATGCTGTCTACCACCGCGGAATTTGTTTCCCCCGCCTATGTGCAGCGATTCTGTTTGGTCATGTGACTACTTGGCCATGTTGTTGTTATGATTGCGGCTGATCGGTCAAACAGAGTCATGTGATTGGTGGAACACGGTCACGTGGTCGATCCACCGGCTTCAATTTCTCAGGCAAACACAAAGAATATCGAATGTGTAGAATAAACGGTTAGAAAAGAAACGAGTCGAGTGGAGCCGAATGTAGCGGATTGAGAGTCGCGTTTCTTCTTCACAAATCTGCTCAAGTAAAAGTAAAAAGTCTGCTGCAGTAAAACTACTCATAGAAGTACTTTTTTTTTAAGTTACTCAAGTAAAGGTAACGGAGTAAATGTACCATGTTACTACACACCTCTAAAGGTCACAGTGCTGTAAGCTCATGCTGGTGGGTCAGGGGTCATTGTGCAGTGACCCCTGACTACAGTAGGATGACCCCTGACCCACTGCCATGAGCTTACAGTACTGTGAGCCCTGACAGCTTACTGTAGTACCACGTAATGGTTGTGGGTCAGGGGTCACCATACTGTAAGTGTATAGTGGTGGGTCAGGGGTCGTGATACTGTAAGTGTATAGTGGTGGGTCAGGGGTCGTGATACTGTAAGTGTATAGTGGTGGGTCAGGGGTCGTGATACTGTAAGTGTATAGTGGTTGGTCAGGGGTCGTGATACTGTAAGTGTATAGTGGTGGGTCAGGGGTCGTGATACTGTAAGTGTATATTGGTGGGTCAGGGGTCGTGATACTGTAAGTGTATAGTGGTGGGTCAGGGGTCGTGATACTGTAAGTGTATATTGGTGGGTCAGGGGTCGTGATACTGT
>JAAGKR010010484.1:4936-22594 GCA_011419295.1 Clarias macrocephalus | reverse complement strand
AAATGACAAAAAAAGATTTGTTGAACGAATTTGTTGAATTTGTTGATTTTGATGAACGGGATTCAAGATTCAAGAGCCGAGTCACTAAAATGGTTCAAATTTCCCATCACTAGAATATAGTGCTTTTGCCCTCGGAGTGGGCGTGGCTATACGCGTCACTCAACAGAGCCAAACAAGACGATAGTTTACCGTAAATACACAGAGTAAGGGAAAGACACAGAAACAACCGTGATGCCCCATAAAAAGCGCCCAATTCTTTACGAAACTCATATGTTCTGTAACCATGGAGATAACCTGAAATTACATCACTGATTACATAAAGCTGACCAGCTTATTTTTAGCCCTAACCTTTACCTGTAACTATTTCTACAACCTCTTTACCCGTCAACGATGGGTACTAACGTTAGTGCTTTTATAGGTTAATTGACATTTTATTGTTTCTAACTGGGAACTTCTACATACTGCACTTGTCTAATGTCTAATGAAATACTCTCTATGACTTCCTCCATGTACAGCAGCGCAAACGTGTTACATGTTGGACACCATTTGCTTTTTTGACAATCATTACGTTATGTCATCGTATGCCAAGTGAACGTTCAAATATGACTATCACATTAGAGCAGCACATTCATACAATCAGTATATTCAACCTGCAATACTTCTACAAACAATTCATTGCAAATAGTGAGTGACAGATGGTCATGGTATTAGATTGGATGAATTCAATTTGTAATTGTAATCATGTGCACGCAACACACAATCCTAAAGGGAGAAAGACATGCAGCTGCATTCCTGATTTCTTATTTTATGGACGAGTTTCAAGTCGGTAATGCTGCTTCATGCTGTGTTTCCACTGAATACTAAATATTTTAAATATAGAAGCTGTAACCTTTTATTTAGGATGGATAGCAGATAATAGATATCTATCTAATAGATACTGTGGATAGACAGACAGGCAGACCCCTAAAACCTATGGTTCTGTTGTCAGGCTAGAAGCTGTGGTGGAAAGTCCCTCCCTGAGGTGACGAGAGGAAGAATTGAAATACATAGACCCAAAAGAACTCTTCCTCATCTGGGAGGCACCGGACAGTGTGATTAAAATTATAGCTTTCTTGTTTCCAGACATCTATCAGCACTATTCTATATGTAAATGTGTGTGACAGAATGTTTCAGAGTTGATTGTGTGAGGGCTCTTATGTGTAATCATGTGCAATGTCATATACACCAACTTCCATGGCATGTATAAAAAGTAAACTTAACATTAGACTATGCTACCATGCTTGCATAATAGAACGTGAGTCAAATCTTAAACAACTCCGTGATTCAAACTTGTAGACTGAATCGCCATTAAAGAAATATTGTTTTTATTTTTAAATGTTTTTTTTTTTTTTTTACATGACTGCATGATTTAATAATCATAATATAGTCTGGGAAATGTGATTTGGATGTCGTGTGAATACTTTATTATAAATATTAATTTCATTAGAGAGAACACACAATAGACACAATATGATTGAAAGTAACTGAAAGGAATTTAAAGGAAAGTAACCTATATGAATGAGTCAGTAACATAGATGTCTATTTTGAATTTCAAGACACTTTGCATTGTAGGATTTATATGTCCTGTATATGCCTAGGAGCACAATTGCTTTATGTACTAGAGACATGAGATACTGTACATGTGTTGTGCTCAGGAAGCTGTTGAATTTGCAGTGTGCAGTTACTTTCAGTATATCCTAATGTCAGATCAAATTTTTTTTATATTTATACAGCATTTAATATTGATAATGTGATTATCCATAACATTATCACCATATAACATTAAAGCATTAACATTGATTATCAATTATACACCAGTAAACTGGTGACAGTATCATGGGCACCCGAGGCCTTTGGAAGCAACGGCTAACTCACTGACACTGCACCCAGTGGAACGTGTAGACAAATAAGGCCAATCTCTAGGGGCTCCAACTCGAATCTACAGCACCCAAAGGATCCGCTGCCAAGGTCATGGTGCCAGACACGACAGCACATCCCCAGAGGTCTTGTGGAGTTATGTATATCATATATAGTACATATCATAATTTGCCATACATAACATGAGGATCACTTGCCTAATATTGCGTAGGTCCCCACTTTTGCCCTGACTCAATGATTTACAGTAAGCCATCACAATTTGGCCCTTGTCAAAGTCACTCAAATACTAAAGCTTGCCCATTATTTCTGCTTCCAACACATCAGGAAAAACTTCAGGAAAAAAGGGCTCACTTGCCACCTAATATATCGTATCCATTTCTAGACTGCTTGATCAGAGCAACTCCAAAACTTCAGCTCTTGTTGAATGTTCCCTGTCTGACCAAACGTGGTCCAAAAAAAAAAAAAAAAAAGAAAACTGGAGCTCTCTTAACAGGGTCATGTGTGGTGTCAGTGCTGGTTCTGATAAAAAAAAAAAAATTTTTTTAAGTGTCAGAACACACAGGTCATTACTCTTTTGGTGAGCAAAGACGGGGAGCCAACTCAAAATCAGGTGGGTAGTGATAATGTTATGGCTGATTGGTGTATAGTACGGGTTTCATATTTATTTTGTTACTGATAATGCTTTTGTACCACTTGAGGTTTCATATTTCTTATTGGAAAATTCTTTTTTTTTCTCATCAATGAAAAAATGAAAAATGAAGAAAGGATGGAATATTTGGACAAAATGATCATTCAGGAAGAAGCAGAAATTAAATGAAGCATCGCCGTAAACATTCCTCAGAGATGACTCTGCCTCCACTAATATCTGCTGAATTCAAATTCTGGCAGAGCTTCATGACAAATGGGATAATTGTACAGATATAGTATATCTCCAAAATCCTACCCAAAAAGCCAACACAGATAAAATCACTGCTGTTATTATTATTATTATTATTAGTAGTAGTAGTAGTAGTAGTAGTGTTTTTTGTAATTCTTTTTAAATGCCATTTTTCATTATTGTTATTACCTTTAGCTGATTATGTAAATGTGCACCTTAAATTAATATCTATGTATTCATCAATCTGTTAGGTTGGCTATTTAAACCCCAGATTGTGCTGAATAAATCCCTCACTTAAAACTTCAAGTCAAGCAACAAATGACATGCTGTGACTTTATATTGTGGTTCGTTAGGACTAACAACCACCATACAATGGACATTTGTTTAATGATAGGAAATTTCAGCTGAGTGAGTTGCCTGCTTCAGCATCTGTTTCTAAGTGGAAGTGGATGAATGAACTGTGTGGGTTCTAATAAGAAACAGTACAGTGTTCTAATCCACAAACGATTACACACAGTTTGTGGGTGCCATTACAAAATGCCTATACCCAAAAAGAAACATTTTGAAGGGGTTTTTGGTCTCTTAATCTGCAAAACAGAAAGCATCTGATGATCACAAGTTAGCACACTGATGATGCTACAACTATCTGTAACTGGGAGACCGAGGGAGGAGAATTGGCCATACTCTCGAGTGGAGGGTGGCGAGCTTGCATTGACATTAATCACAGTGACAATAGTCCAATAATGGGCGTTTTTTGAGCCCATGCAACCAGAAGTGGGTGGGTAGCGCTTTCCTCCAAGAGTGTTGCGCTGCCCCCTAATGTTGCATGAGCAGCAGTTTAAAAGGATGCAGGGGAGAGCCTTTCATGGGATGGTGATTGGCAATGAACAAATAGGGAGAAAATCAGGGGAAAAGTTTTTCGCTATGATTTGACACTTAAATATTAGGATAAAAATAGAATTGCTTATAGTCACATTCCTTACCAAAATTGGAGCCTCTCTCATGAGACTTTGGGCCCAAGGTGGGGTACACCCTGGACAACCCAGTGCAGGAGACACACACACACCCACACACAATGGGATCTCCAGTTAATATAATCTGCATGTCTTTGGACTGTGGGAGGAAACCAGAGTACCCGGAGGAAACCCACCAAGAACGGGAAGAAAATGCAAAATCCACGCACACAGACCCGAGGTGGGAAAACCGAGTGAGACCACTGTGCTACCCCCTACACAACCATGACATCATTTGTTAATTTACCATATTTAAAATTAGCTAATCATACTACAGTACTAGTTTTTAAAGGTCAATACAATAATATAATGCTCTACTACTAACTGATAGGTGTTCCTAAAGAAATGCACAAGCTTAGAGAATCACGTCTGTCAATGCAGAACATTTTGGTGTCCTGGAGCTCTCAGGTGTGTCTGCATCATGCCAAGAAGTGACATTTGCCATGACCTCAGAGAAGCAATTGTTGCTGCTTATCAATCTGGGAAAGGTTATAAGGCTATCTCCAAATACAGTGAGAAAGATAGTTTACAAATTGAGTGCTGATTCAAACCAAGAACAGACTGTCATGTGACCTTCAGGCCTCTCTAAGCACATGAATTTTTCATGATTACCACACAACCAAAAAAAGAAAAAAGAACAACAAAAAGAACAAGCATGGCTTTCATGTAAGCGTGACTAGGGTGACCACCGGATCAGAGAAACTTGCAGTCATTGAGAAAATGATAAACACCACTTTATGTATGAGAATATTCTTAAGATAAATGTGAGCTGAGCCAGAACCGGGTTATGTAACATGGCAATGATCCTAAGCATACCAGCAAACTGAAAAAGAAGAGAGAAATGAAGTTGTGCATAAACAAATGTCTTCAAACATCAGTGAAGTGAAGCAATGTTGTAAAGAAGTGAGTCAAACTTTCCAGACTAATAAACTCCCACCCAAAACATTTTCCTCAAGTTATTGCGTTTAACATCATTCCGCAATTATTGGGTGGACGTTTTCACTTCATTTCTGAGTTTGGAATGTTCGTTTAATTTTTTAGGACACCAATGATTACATCTAAAAATATAAAAAGCTATTTCAAATGAAGGAAAAAATACAGTAAAAGCACTGTTACCTAAAATATAATAACCCATATATGTTTAACCATAACCATTTAAATAACTAGTTGAGCAAAACAGATTTAACACACTAGAACTTCCACGGGATCATTATATTTTAGGGTTGTTTTTTTTGGTTACCTGAAGTTATTTAGGCGGCACGGTGGTGTAGTGGTTAGCACTGTCGCCGTGCACCACCAGGGTCCGGGTTCGATCCCCGGCCAGGCTCGATTCCCGTCTCTGTGTGGATGGAGTTTGCATGTTCTCCCCGTGCTTGGTGGGTTTCCTCCGAGTACTCCGGGTACTCCGGTTTCCTCCCACAGTCCAAAGACATGTAGGTTAGGCTAATTGGCGTTCCCAAAATTGCCCATAGTGAGTGTATGTGTGTGTGTGTGTGTCTGTGCCCTGCGATGGATTGGCACCCTGTCCAGTGGGTACCCTGCCATGTGCCCTATGTCTCCTGGGATAGGCTCCAGGCCGCCCGTGACCCTGAATACAAGATTAAGCGCTATAGATGATGATGATGATGATGAAGTTATTTATGTATTTACAGTATATACATTGATAAGGATCACACAAGTGTTGTTTAGGTCTTGATAAAGTTCATTAAAGTATTTAATTTCTTTGGCGATATAAAAATGCAAATGAGAAACACAAATAGAGAAAGTGACTCTGATCATGTCAGTGTTAATCTTTCCAAGGATTAGCTTTTCTTTTTTCTTCTTCTGCTATTTCTATTCCTTTTTTTCTGAATTCAGTCCATTTCAAACCCATTTCCAAATGTTGGTACAAATATCAGAAACTGTATTAAAATAGGTAAAATACCAGCAAAAGGATTCTTTTATGTAATATGGGTGTGAATTATTTTATCCCAATTTACCAGACATAGGGGAGAAATACGGGGGAAAAGAAATTAGAACCATTCGCCTACTTTCCCATTTGCAACCAAGGCTTCCATTAGATAATGAAAAGGCTATGGCAACCATCTCGCTCTGTTCTGCTCGCTTGAGTGCCATTGAAAGGCTTTTTTTTCCTTCGGTTGTCATGGCAATAACGTGTGTGCTTGATTATAGCGAATCATGTTTCGATAGGAAACCAAATTTTAATGTACTTCATTTTACATCAAATTCCAAACAATGGTATAAATAAATAAATAAATAAGAATCATATTCTTTTTGTTTTGAAGTTGTTTCAAATCTTGCCGTTCACCTGTTTTTATTGTGCCATCAGTTAAAGCACTTAAGATGCACTCAAGCACCGTGTCTTTTCTGAGTTCTTGAGTGCTTCATTAATGAGTTCTGGAGTGCCTCATGGCATGTACCTGCATTGAACACATTTTACTTCCTACGTCCACTTAGAGGTGGCCACAGGGTACAGATTGAGCATTTGCAGGTCTGCAATTATAAAAAAATATATAAAAATCTATTTCAAATCCAGGAAAAAATAAAGTAAAAGCACTGTTACCTAAAATGTAATAACCCATATACGTTTAAGCATAACCATGTAAATAACTATTTAAGTAAAACAGATTTAACACACTAGTTCCACTGAATCCTTTATATTTTAGGGCAACCAGTGATAGTGAAAAGAAGCAAAAATGTTATGCACAGTATTTTTTTTTTCTTGCTCTCAAATGCATAAGAATATACTGCATGTTGAAATTTTAATTAACCTGCTCATTTACACAGCCATAAACAGAGCAAACATGAAGCAGTTTATAGCCTAATTCCTCAAATGTAAGAGTGATCACTTCAGAACAATTAATGCTTTACATTGTTTTTAAATGTATTTGCATATGGTGTATGCAATTAATTAATGCGGTATTAATTAATCATGTTTAGGGAGATTTTACTGAGTTTAATGTAAAGATCATCTCATAATGCTCGGGTTATCCCAAAGTTTATTATGTAAGAACCAAAAAAAAAACTAAAAATCTAAATCCATTCAAGTATATCCAATAGAATAAATGTAGCAGGTGACTCTCACATCAAATTTCCTGTCAAGCAGTAGATGAATCTTTCAGATCGTTTTATACACTCGTTAGCTGGCAGCAACAGGGCATGTAGACTCCTCAAAATGTTCAATAAGGTGAGCAAAATACCCTTGGGTGAGAAGAAACAAGGAAGGGCTTCATCAGAGGAGCAAGTTGGGATCATGAAGAGGAAATGAAAGCAGATGAAGAAACAGATAAAGGATGTCAAATAAAACAAATGATATAAGAAATGACCATTGAGCGTTCTAAAAAGCATGTGCCAGTAATCAAGAAACAAAGACTTACAGTATCATTATTTTCAGGTGGACAAGATTGTCAACTGAGTTTGAAATTTTTACATAAATAACTGGCTTTTGGTAATGCAGAGAAACTCTTAATTCTGCACTTTTGACCCTCATATTTCACAGGGATTTACATATTTATGTTTTTGATCCAACAAGCAAAGACTTGCAATCAATTCATTCATCTCTATAGTCTCCCAATTCAAAATGAACAAACGTGTGTGTGTGTGTGTGTGTGTGTGTGTGTGTGTGTGTGTGTGTGTGTGTGTGTGTGTGTGTGTGTGTGTGTGTGTGTGTGTGTGTGTGTGTGTGTGTGTGTGTGTGTGTGTGTTTGTGTGTGTGTGTGTGTCTTGTTTCTGCCTGTGGATATTGCTAGGTAGTCTCAGGTGCACTGAAAGAGAAAAAGCATAATTCAAAGAAAGTGTTGGTTGAGACAACCATGACTCAAAAATTTCCACAATAAATGTTAAGATTAGTATGGTATCAGACAATATGCTTAAGTTACTTGAATACCACAGCATTGCCAGTGCAGATGTTGTGGTTTAACCTGTGCTTAGACAATAAGATTACCTCATGTACAATTTGCAATTTAGCCAAAAATACTATTAAGATATTAACTGCAACACATTTTTTTTTTATAGAAACCCTGCTCTAAATTGACCAGACCATCGTAACAGGCTGCATATGCAAGACTGAATTGTCAGACTGCCTAAGAATATATGAAAATATGTTTTAGGAAGCATAAGCTTAAAATGTGCCTAATCCATGGAAAAATATATTTTAGTTTTATTTGGAAGACTTGGTAGCACACGCTGTCCAAGAAAATTGAATTGACTCCAAAGTGGGTATACCAGTGAAATAAGCCATTTTCTATAATTTTAAGAAAGTGGTGCAATTTTGTCTTCTCTTTAATTGGAAATGACTAAGCTACTAATTTCCATGTGAAGTTTGACTAATAGGGGTTGAGATACGATGGAAAATGAAGTTTGACACACTTACTGTATATGATTAATTTCCAATGCCAAAGTCTACAGTTTAGAATTTGTCTAGTATTAAAAGCAAACTTGAACCTCTAAATATGTCCAGTATTTCAAACTCAAAAACTGTTTTTCTTATTTGTTTTATGTAGGTTTATTACTATGGTTTGAACTTAAACTTACAGTATATTGTACTCAGAATTGTATATACGTATTTTGGCCATACACAAGACATAGATTATACACCTTATTCATTCATATGCTTGAAAAAGTAAAACAATAATGATATTATAATATAATATAATATCATGTAACATAATATTACCTCACAACCCCCCATCTCGTTTTAAAATCCAAAGAAAAGGCATTTCACATTACTCATGTTTAGGAAAGAAAGAAAAAGAAAAAGAAACTACAGCAAAATCCAACATATGTTATTAAACAGCTTTTCCTTTGGATTTTCCTTAGATTAAAGCATCAGTCACTACATTTATTTTAGAAAAAAGGGGTAGTTAATGATGAATGATAAACAAACCTGACCAAAACAGAAGAGAAAACTCAGCCTGGGCAAATATAAATCACATGCAGTATATACAGTATAAGCACATGTAGAATGCTGTTGTTACATGAATATGTGTGTTTTGTTTGTAGTTTGAGTATAGTAAATTGAACAACTTCAAGACTGCAGAAAAAAAAAAAGCAAAAACATTTACTGGAAAACTTACTCATAGGAAAGTGCATACATTGTACTTTTAAAGTCTAAAATAAATTAAAGGTGGAACGGTGGTCCATTAAATGTTCATTTTTATGCTACACTGTATTCATATTTCCAAATAAAATATTCATATATTCATAGTACAAAAGATATATCCTTGTGGGTTTCAGTCCAGCAGCATGGTAAGGTACAATTTAACACCTTTTTCTGAGCATATAATAATGTACATTTTCAAGATGTCTTTGACATTCACGTCTGACTAAATCTTGATTCAATACTTACCCACTTTTCACACATAAATATCTATATGAACAGCGGGACATTCAGAGGAGCCTGTCCTAGGTCACCTCTGACGCATTTGTTGCAGTATCCTGTTTCAAATATTTAAAAAACTGGATACTTGGCATCTTTGCTATAACTAATATAACTATGTGTTTCCTTTTTGCCCGACCTCAGGCCTTATGCATATAACAAGCTTATCTGTGGCTGTTATACTTAATGAACACCATATTTCAGCATTATCTTTTGCCAATTGCTGTAAAAGAAGCCGTGGGTGGTAAGTCCTAGTTAGCAGAATTTGTGAGCAAATTGCCTTACAAAAGAAAGAAACTTTCATTTTTACCCCAGTTGCACAGTATAAGAAGTGGTTAAACTTTTGCTATCCATTTCAACCAAATGAAATCTTGAAGAAAAAAAACAAACAAACAAACAAACAAGAAGGCAGGCCAGTGACAAAGATTTTAATTCAAAAGTCAGGCCGCAAACGAATCCTTTTCAATCCAAGTCATCTTGGTACAGTAACACTTTGTAACTATGTTTATCATTAATATTGAACAATGACGCAGAATTAAAAAATGACAAAGCCATAGGAAACAGTGGCAAAGAAAATACTCTGTAAGATGACACAAGGAGGAAACCAGAGAGGAACCAGAACCAAAACCCATTTTTATTTGGGTGACACAATACTGTATAATATAATTAAAAAAAATTAAAAAATCCCTTCCATAACTGTTATTTGGTCAGAAAAGCAATTGTCTAATTGTAAGTTGTGTTTTAATTAGCATGCGGTCCACTTTGTTGAGGTTGCCAACAGTTCATTGAAAGACACTTTTCATAAAACTGTGGCAAACAGATTGCAATTGTGATCCTAAGCCTTCAAAGTAAAAGTGTTTATATCAATGCAGTCCTAAGTCATCTTAATGGTCTTTAAGTGGAGCTGTCCTCAATATCACATGTATCCTTAAGCAGGCCATATGGGACCATCCTTAACAGCAGTGAGTCATCTCCATGAGAAATCCAACCAGAAGCAGAGCATCAGGATGGACCAGGCAGGTCCGGAGGGCAGAAGGGGTCAGGTTCACGGGTATCTCAGAAGTAGATACTCAACCGAGAGAGAGAGAGAGAGAGAGAGAGAGAGAGAGAGAGAGAGAGAGAGAGAGATTCCCACAGTCATGTGAGAATGTGTAAAGTCAATGTATGTTTAAAATATTTTGTAATAATTTTACATTATTTGTAACACATAGCATACCTTTCATGTTATATAATTTGTGTAATATGCGAATTTAATATTGGTCACCATAACATATGGCTGTGCTAGCCACTTCTGACCCCATGGTACTCAATTCATGCAATGCTTTATCAGACAAGGCTTTGCAGGGGGGAAGAGGTTAAATATTAATTATTACAAAGAACATACAGTGAACTAGAAATCATGTATGATGTGCATTTGCATATCTGATAGAGAATAGCTAGTTTGTTAATTTTACAACATCAAAAAAGATTGCACACAAGTTAAGAACATTATTTAGAGATGTTGCATATCTAGAGAAGCAATGTTTTAAAGCAATAGATATAAGAATTATTTGAAAGTAAACTAAATATGCATTATATTTAGAAAAATGCACATAGAATAACCAAAAACATTTGCATTACATTATTACTTTTACAACTCAAAAAACTATAAGACTTTAGATTTTCACATCTAGAAATTTTTTAAAACACATTCTAGCACTATTCAAGCACCATCATGCACCAGAAATTTGTTTCTTCTTATGCTCACTATTTAGTTCCCGTTTTCAGTGTGTTTGTGCAGCAGCTGTTGTCTTTACCTGGTGTTATCACTGTTCCTAGATCATAGTTCCTTTGTATAGCATTGTTTGTTCATTCTTGATGTATCTTAAAGAGAAACCTGCACCTCCATGGGCTCCATCTCTAATTCATGACAGATCACTAGACCAAAGAAACAATGCAGCAAGCAGACTTTGAGAGTGCAGTTCAGTGCTCTCCATGAATGTACATGAACATGCCTTTATGTTTTATAGCCTTAAATTTGAAAAGTCTGTGAATCATGGAGCCATGAACTATGCACAGGTTATTTGTATAATCTGAAAGGGGTGCCATAAAAAATATAATATAAGCAGCTGCATAACCTGAATCTGACTGTAACTTTCCTTTTGTAAATGCCATCTTAATTTAACAAACAACTCTAAATAAAGCCATGGCTCATGTATGTCCTATAATGAGCTATTTGAATTTCAAACATGACTTAATAAAGCTAGCAAACAGTGTGGCTGGTGTTAGAAAACGAAATAGATAATGTCAGCTTATTATTATTATTATTATTATTATTATTATTATTATTATTATTATATTATTATTATTATTATTATTATATTAACAACTTTGATTAGTTATTCTACCCTTATCTTGTGAACTCTTATGTTCTTATTTTCTCTAAAGCCATTCTTTTAAAAGATAAGCGCACTGAAACTGTAACATATTGTATGCATCAGTCATATACACTATCACCCAGATCTACTTATTATAATACTTACATTTTGTTATTTTTATTATTCCTGACATATACCCTATATGGTGAATAAAAAATATTCTTTTAGACTCTTATTATAATGTGTTCCCAGAGCAGGTTCCTGGAAATGTTTTAAAAAACTATAACCGTGATTTAAATGTTACATCATAATGACAACTGTTCCACAGTTCTAAAACAGAAAAAGAAAAATACCTTAAAATGTTTTTTTTAATCAGTTTTACCTGCCTAAACCATTTGAAGACCTGCAGCAGTGTTATACAATATAGCTGTAATCATCAGAGGATTTCACCTTGATTGCATTTGTAAAAGCAAACATCTGCCGCCCTAAAGCTGCCTTTTTTCAGCATATTTCAAGCCAGTCTTGTTTGATGGTTTTTGCTATGTTTTTAGATGTTGCACGGCAAAAAAATGTGTCTTAAAAAAAGGGGGGAGGGTTGGAATGTAGGCTCTAAGGACAGTAATATATATAGACACTATGCACTGTATATGCAGGTATGATCAACCACTGGGTCCCGGGAATATTTTAAGGATATGTCCTGCTGAAATGGCATTCACATTTGCAGGTTTCGATGAAATACTGCTTGGAAATAGTGCTTGGAATTCCCCAGTGCTTGGAAAATATTTGGAGGAGTTTTTGTTGGCTTCAGGTAGTCTGGATGATATAGTTTGTTCATCCTCGTTAAAATAAGCATATAGCTCTAAAGGCCAGAAACTTTAGTCTCAGTCATTAGGGTCCATTCACGGTAAGTGGATCTTGTTAAAAATTGTGAGGCCTTTGGATAACCTCAGATATAAGTGGGAGTGAGTTCTAACTGTCTGATGACAACTATTCTTAAATAGAAATAAAAAAGTGGAAATAATACTTCTGGACTTGTGGTCTCCACTGGTTCTTCTAAGTGCAGGAAGCATTTTATTTCAGTAACTTACTTTAGTGTTTTAGTAAACCATGGCACCGATAAAGCAGGATGCAATTGAAAATCTATTCTTGTAGTCACTTTTTAAGATGATCCATTTTCTCATTTTTATTGATACTATACATAACTGGTGACAGTTTCTCTCATGATTTTTATGTTACACTTAAAGAGAGTGGATGTCACTGCCCATCCTGCAATGGACTGCACCCCCCCCCTCCCCCCTCCCGTCCAGTTTATACCCTGCCTTGTGCCCTAATTCTCCATGGATAGACTCCAGTTCCCCTACAACCGTGTATATAGGATAAAGCGGTATAGGCATTGAGGGAGTGAGAGTGAGGAGTGTCACTGCCCATTTTATTGTCCTTTTTATTGTCCTTATTTAATTTAATTGTCCTTACCCCTGGATTATATCCTCAAGTACAGTAAGCAATCCTCTTTTCAGTGTTGTAGCCTTATCTCTCTGCTTAATTGTCTTAATATTGTAATGAAGTACATCATGTCTTCTGAATGTAGCAAAACTAGTGCTAATAATAACATGAATCATAACATATGCCTCTTCCAGGGTCCACTTCGGGTACACTTCAGATGGGGTGTCAAGCTATCACGGGGCACAAACACACACTCACCCACTAACTCAGACACTACAAGCAGTTTGGAAACACAAATTAGTCTATTCTGCACGGATGATGGGAGGGAGTACATGGTGCTGGAGAAAACATGCAGATCCCAATGCATACAGACCTGAAGGTGCGAACCCTTGACCCTGGAGCTAACCACTATGCCACCATGCCACTATACTAAATTAATGATGAGATCATTTATTTTGGAAGAGCTCATCATTAATTTAAAATACAGTAAATCAGTGTAATATGTGTATACATAGATAGATAGATAGATTTTTGTAATGTTACAGCCGCCAGTTCATGCAAGCAATAAGGTGTAGAAGAATATTAAAGCTAGGTTAAAATAATTTTTTTTAAAGTCATAATGATAAAATTGTAAAGTTATAAAAATGAAACCCTCATGCATTGTTTACAATAGTACAGTCAGGTGGGAATCTGAAAAACTGCACATTAAGGTGCATTAACGAGGTCAAAATGTAACATAAAAATATATATATACTGTTTCTATGTACATTTACATGATGATTATACTGTATGTACAGATGGAAACTTAAATATAATAATAATAATAATAATAATAATAATAATAATAATAATAATAATAATAACAACAACAACAACAGCAGCAGCAACAACTTTCCGCTACATTTAAGATACTGATTTTTTATTTTTATTTATCTTTTCCCTGTGTTTTTTTTAGAAGTCACAAAGGAAACCTGGTATGTTGCCAGTGGCTCAGGCAAAAAAGAACAAATGTACTTTGGCGTCATAACTGTCCAGCTGAAATTAGCCGTATATAAAATGTGTTGAATATTACGGACATTGTGCAAGCCAAGGAGGACAGTTGGTCTCAAACCCCAGACCATGCTCAGCTGCTATATTTCAAACCCTTCTAACATCACGCATTTGCACAGTGCCAGAACCACCAGCTTGCTGAATCAAAGCTTTAATTAAATGTGACAAGAGACTCAGGCATCAGTTCTGATCCTGCTCCCAGACAAAAGGTCTTAGACTCTAAAACTATGCTTTAACATTCATTAGTATCCAGAGCACTGTACCAGGAGGCCAAGTAACTGGTTCTTACATTTACACCTTCTTTTAATGATAGTCAATTCCCTATTTCTCAATTCCTTTATAGAAAAGCCAGCTGTTGAGCTCCAGTGACACTTTGCCCCAAATTCATTTTGACAGTGTAAAATGAGAAACAGTGTTACAAGAGCTCAATGAGATGGAAATGTATTTATTGTATAATAAATGTGAATACCATGTGTAAAGGCAAAGAAAATATTGCATGTACACATACAGTACATGATATCATTACATAAAGATGACTTGAAATCCTAGCTTAGAACATAGAGGAGTCTCTAAAAGAATGGAATCACCGTTCTGTATTGCTTTCAAATATTGCAAGTCAGTCTGTGCTGAATACAGTCTTTTGGCTCCTGTTTTATAACAGGGAACTTTCATATTTTGAATATAATGGAATAATAAAGCAAATATAATGTGACTTACAGTATACTGTAAGTTTTAACGACATGACAATGTGATGGTGAGAGGATTATAAGCATTTATTAAAATTAGTTGAATACTTTTGAATCTCAACTGATTTTACTTCTGATCAGACGCACTTTGCCTGAACATTAAGAACAAATTGCTCTCAAGTCTTTAAATATGGAAGTGGAACTAAAAATAATCAAGCCAGTGTAAAACTCTTTTGCTTTATCATTAGACTATTGTTCTGGCCATCTTGTTAAGCTCACAAGGAGAAACTGGCAAGCTGGAGGCATCCATGGCACCATCTACCAAAGCCCATTCTGTTCACCTGGCAAGTCTAATAGCTAATTCTCATCTTTAAGCAGAGCATCCATATAACTGTTTCCTTAACAAACAGAGCATTTAAGAACTGTTTCTTTTTGGCAGGTGATTAATATCTGTGACATTACCTAAAATTTATTATGATTTTCCAGAATTGATATAAATTTTCCTAACCCTTATTATATAACATGGGAAAAATGTTCTACAGCAGCCAAATGCTAAAAGTTCATGAATAATATCAGACACCTAAGGAATTTGCTGGAAAACCATAAATAGTATTTAGTACAATTTTTATGTAAGCTGTTAATCCAACAGTGTTGTAACACTGACAGACTTGTTTGGCTTGGTGCTATGCAACAGTCTAGTGGGAAAAAGAACATGCATCATAAAGCAAAATGCAAGCTTGGATGAGATGGTTTGCACCTTGTTGTCAAATCACTGGTCTTTATCATGGGCAATGTTTTCGAACTATTCTCTCTGCATCACATTTGAGGAAACAAGGGAGAAAAGTGAGATGGCAATCACAGAGGGCGCCCACATAAAAGCTGATAAAAGTCACTCGAGATAGAATATAGGATGCAGGATGCAATTGTGTTTACAAGGAAGTGGGAAGAGTCTCCTCATGCTAGCACTGTGGATCAGGACTAAGTATATATATATATATATATATATACTATACTGTATACTGTGTGTATATACACACACAGTATTATCAATCTCACGGTCAAAGTTATTTCAAACATATTTCAAACATTCATCACTGCACTTGATTAATGTTTGAAATCTAAAATTCAAGGTCATATGAAACGGTTAGGATAGTTTTTCAAACCACAAACCTGTAAGTTTTGCTTCAAACCTAATTCAATACAAAGTATTTTTTAGTTATTTAAGTCATACAGAAATTTTGAATTGACCCTTTCCTGAAGATGCTCCTGAGATCACTCATAACAGTCTCACACATAAACCCACTATGCAAAATTATACTGCTGATGTCAGCAGACACCAGAGATAATGCCTCAAACCCAGTTTTTATAAGATTATTACATTATTATTATTATTATTAATATTCTAATAGAGTTTTTAAAGATGAAATAAGATGTTACCTGAGATATTACAATCTAATTTATGTGACTAAATTAGCAATAAATTACATTTTACAAAATTTATACTGTATTAAGCATAGTAAACAATTAGGCATATTAACAGCAGCTTTGTCTGACCTGACTGCTTTAATCAAGATTATGTCTACATAGTTAGATTCAAACCATGCTTATGGAAATATTGCTAATCATTAAAAATGGGGACATGGTGTGCAAAGCCTGTCTTTTTATCATTTCAATGAGCTCCAACACTAAGATATGTGCTATTTAATTGAATAACTGGATCATAACTGCAATTAATCTTCACTTTAAACTGTTGAAACTATATAATCAAACTGTTTGTCATGCTTCAGTGAACAAAATATAATGATTTTCCTACAACATAATAATTATAGCAAAATCAAGAGCAACAAATAATAACTACCAGTGGAGTTAAAGTCAAACAGTGACTTTTGATGGTGAAAAATAAGAACAGTTGAAATGAAAATGAATTTCTCAATATAATCTCCCGCTAAACTAACATACTTATCTCAGCGTTTTACACATGCTTGGATACTATCAAGGTATAAATTCTCCTCAGTCCGTAGCCATGAATGGACTGCCTCCTTTATGGCTTGAAATGCTGGCCTTCCAGGAACTCCTCATAGTCCAAACATGTGGAAATCACTAGGCGTGAGGTCAGGACTGTTGGATCTTAAATATTATTGTGACACTGATAGTCAAGTAACTACAGCTGAACAGCATTGCCTGTCAGATTGCAAGAACCCATGTACTAGATTATTAATTATTCTAGACTTTGGAAGGTAAAAGAATTCTACAAGGCTTAAATGTAATTTAACCAAAGAACTCAATGTAAATCAATATAAGTTCACAGAAACAGTTTTTCTCTTAAAATTGCTTTATTGCCCTTAAGATTACTCAGGATGTCACAGTGACTACTTAAAGCAGTAACCTGATCTCTGCAGTCATTCTTTGGGAGGAGCTTTAGGCTTCCACAGCCTTGAGTCTGCATTAGTGCTGTCAGTGAAATATAACATTAGGGCACTAATGATTTGCAGACCCATATGTGAAAATGCTCTACATAAATCAAGTCACAAATGCATTACCCTTCTGAAAACCATACAGTTCAGTCAGCATTGATATACAGTATATCAAACAACTTAGTGATCCTGCCTCACCGATGCATAATGCTCTTGCATATGACCGATGCTTAATAGTTTATTTATTCATTTATTACCATCATTTTAATGACAGATACACTTGATTTAAGCTTTTAATTAAATCCAAAATCCAAATTAAACACTGTAATTGTTGTTGCACAAAGATAATTACAGTAAAAAATGCATAATCAGATATAACCCGCCATAAAATGTTTAATGTGATGTACAGTATATTTATAGCAGCTATCACAATTTGGAACAGTAAATTTACATCCACGATTTGTGCATTCTTATTCCTTGAAACATCTGCAGGTCTCCTTATTTCCTTCACCACAAAAAAAAAA
>JAAGKR010010483.1:9757-22596 GCA_011419295.1 Clarias macrocephalus | reverse complement strand
AGTCTCTGTTTATTTATATATATATATATATATATATATATATATATATATATATATATATATATAGAATTCCCCCATGTTAACCTTATCAAAATCATTTTCTTCAAAATATAGTGTAAAACAACAGATTCTTATGTTTAGCCTTGTTTGTTTCATCATTAGATGAGTGAAAGCATTTTGAATGTATTTATGAGTGGTCTTTTGCAGATTACTAATTACTACTTTTTTATGTTTTCTATAGAATATATTTCTTATGTGGATCCTATCAGCTGTATTATCTTTGCTACAGAGCACTTGGCCATGGACTTGCTGAATTTACTTGAAAGACAGATTTATTTGTAAAAGCAGTCTGTTAATATTTGGTCTAATATTTGCTCTAGTTAAGATTCTGTCCAGTTTTTGTATAGATATTCAAGATGGCTTGAATAAGCAAAAGTTTTATAATCAAAAATGTCATTACACTTTACTGCTGCTTGAGCAGTTTAAATATTAAGCACTGATCTTGTTTATGTATGGGCATGTTAATTCCTTTAAATAAAGATCTTAATAAATGTGCAATCAAGAGTTATTTATTGTCACAGTACTATTTTGTCATATTGTAATAGTGATTCGTTTTATTTATTTAAAATAATTAACACTGACTGAATAAAACGTGTAAAATTTACGTAAAATAGAAAATAGTTTTACTTAATAATATCAATTAATTACATCAGATCAGTAAGTAAATACTACTTAGCATGATTTAAAGAGGCCATGTGATAATTATTTGCTTTGTTAGTTTTACTCACCTTCCTTAAGTAAATTTTACTCATTTTCACAAGTGTAAAATTTACTTGAAAAACCTGAGTGCAAAAACTTGCAAAATAAAAATTGAGTAAATTTTACTTCTTATTTTTTTTCAGTGTAGTGAAAGGACCATATCAAGAGTTTATATAAGTTTATAAACTCTTGCTATGGTACTTTCACTACGCTGGAGTACCATTTAACTAGAATTACTGACTTTTTTTCTTTTCAAGTCACCCCTGATTTTCACAGTTCTTCAGCTTGATTCTCCTCCTGCTTTTGTTGTGCAAACCACCCTTTACCTGTGAGGTCTGGCACAATTGCATTAGTTTACTCAGAGTAGCTCAGATCCAAGGCAGGCCAAACCTCGGTGTGTTTTGTGTTTTGTGTTTGCACAACAAAAGCAGAAGAACAATGGAGCATCAGGGGTGCTAGTCGGTGTCAGGTCCAGGGAATTAACTGGGTGAAGACACCCGCCGAATCTCCTGACATGAATCCCATTGTGCACCCATACACCGATCACAAACCAATAAAATGTTGGATTTGAATTAAAATGCCACACACATTCATGTTTAATTAAATTCTTAAATCCTCATGTTCCTCATGTTCCTCGTAATCCAAGGTTCCACTGTAATTGAAAAGTTGTCGGTAGATCTTAAATGAGCTGTGCATGCAAGACAACCAAAGAATATTACAGAACTAGAAGCCTTTTGTAAGCGAGAATGGGAGAAAATCTCTACTGTTTATGCAGTAATTTGGTCATGTTCACCCATGGGCTGACACTATGATGATTCATTATTTATTATTATGCTTACTTATTCGGAGAGATTCTATTTGATGCAGATTGACCTGTATATCAACTTGATAATTAGCGAATGCTATTAAATGCCGCATATGTTTAACCCATGGGTGAACATGACCAAATTACAGCATACAGTATATATATATACCCCCCCCCCCCCCTCTCTTGCTACTGTATGGTACCTTTACTAACATTTAAAATTATTTATTATAATAAGTGGTGCAGAGGTTTATAATAAACCGAAAAGATAAACCCAAAAAGATGGAAAGCTATTTATTTAATTATCATTTAAAATATTTATCAACAACATCCATCCATCAATGCAGTATTGTTATTGATAAATCGCATGCGTTTATCACCTTTTAATCAAAACGCTGCCTTTTGTAAAGTGAAAGTGCGAGCCACGGGTTTGAAATGAATTGTAAATTCATTTTAAAGCACGATCTCATTTCATTATTATAAACATAATTTAGGAATTACACTCGAACGGGCGATAGAGCTCTGATTAGACTACGTATACTAGTAAATAGGCTCAACATCCCAGGGCCCAAGCCTCATTTAAAGAAAAAAAAATTAATTAACAAATATTGTAAGTAAACAACAGTAGCACAAGTTAAAAAATATATATTTAGACTCTAAATAGATGCCGAATTATTTTCTAAGGTGTGCCAGCTGGCACTATTCTTATATTGCTCTTTGTCAGCATACTGTAAATCGGTCAGTGACAACCCCGTAAAATTCCATGTACTGTAAATAGGTACAGTACTGTCCATCTGTATGAATTAACCAAGATGCTCACCCCCGTGAAAATGGCGAATTCAGGGAAATGCTTTTCCGCGAGAGGTTTTGTCCGGACCACTGAGCTTCTACGGATTCTAAAATTGACATTGTTACTGTTTTTTAATACCTGCAGTGGAAGAGTCTGAGAATTTATTTACCATGAGCTTTATTGTATTGTTTTTAATCACTATACACAACCTATGATTTCACCTATGTTATTTTACAAATAGCATATCTCCCAACATCTTGACAATTCAGCCTGCTGGAGATATTCCACGGTGTTCGTTTCAACCTTAGAAGGAATGAAAGAAAGTAAAAGTTTATGGAAAAATTGAGAGGGTTGGCTAGTATGCATATTTGTAAGAAGATTAGTGTTTTGTAACACCTCAGCTTTTTATAAGTGACTTAGCTAAAAGCCAGCGTCATGCTGGCACTACAGTTAACAGTTTAGCTTTCATTCATCACTTCACCATCTTCATACACCCTGAAAGCATTCTACAAAGAAAGCTAAAAAGCTCAGACATTTTTGCAGTTTCTTTCAAACACAGGTGGGGTTCTTTGGTTTGGCTAGTTAGCAGCCATTGTCAGATAAACTAGCGTGCTATAGCACAGACCAGGCTGAAGGTTTGAATGTAACGTTAACACCGTAACAGTAATAAATGTTACATACAGTGAACAAATTCAGTCATAGGTGAGTGAAAGTGTGTATACAGACCTTATATTTAACGTTTACATTTCCTCTTAAATGCATGAGGAGGAAGACCAAAAAAAGACACGAAGCTGACACAGCCACTGAATACACCGGTGAACTTCAGGGGAGGGGTGGTCTTGTCTGTAAGCTGGGTTAAACACAAAGTACCCAATTCCCTGTAAATAACCCAGAAAAATTACCCAACAGAGGCAAATCAGCGTTTGGGTAGTAAAAACAACCCAGCATTTTTTAGTGTGTAACTAACCCAACTCCAACCCAGCAAGCTGGGTTAAACAAAAAGTACCCATCTCACAGAAAATAACCCAGTAAAATTACCCAACAGAGGCAACCCAGCATTTTTAGTGTGTATATATATATATGAAATATGATAAAATAAAAGTTATTATTAAATATAAGTCTACAGAAGCCTGAGGTGGGGGGAGGGAGGAGGAGTTTTACTGTGTAGAAGAGGCGAGGGAAGGGGCTAATTCCACACACACACACACACACACACACACACACACACACACACACGAATACACAGCGCCTGTGTGCACAAATGGAAACACTTATTTGTTGGGATTTATTTAAACTTTTTTTTTAAAGGTAAAGTGCAGGTTAATTTGTTTTATTTTTACTTAATATATTGTATTAATAATTTTTCTGTATTTATTTTTTGGGCTGTGGAACGAATTATTTGAGTTTTCATTAATTCCTATGGGCAGATTTTATTTGGTTTACGAGTGTTTTGGAATATGAGCCCACTTTCGGAACGAATTAGGCTCGTAATCCAAGGTTCCACTGTAATTGAAAAGTTGTCGGTAGATCTTAAATGAGCTGTGCATGCAAGACAACCAAAGAATATTACAGAACTAGAAGCCTTTTGTAAGCGAGAATGGGAGAAAATCTCAAGTACAAGAATTGAAAGACTTTTAGCTGGATATAAAAAGCTGTGTATGTAGGGTGCCCAAACTTTTGCACAATGCCAGAATAATGGTTTTATTTTCTATCTTTGTTCAATTAATGATATAAAGTAACTATGCACCAATGTGTGCTGAAAATATTGTGCATTTTTTCCATTTCCAAGAGAGACTGTTTTGACATATTTTCAATTAAAAAATCACCAAAATCTGTCATTTATCATGGGGTGCCCAAACTTTTGCATAAGACTGTAAACACAAGTTATTGAGAGTTGAAACATGGATTTATAGGTGGAGCACTAAAGCAGGAAAACATGATGTGTACTTTTTTTTGTCAGATTTTGCATCACTGGCATTTTTTAGCTTTTTTTCCCACATTTTCCTTCTGTATGTTAACAGGTGTGTAAGTAGCCTAGAAATGAGCAAAAAAAGCAACCAGACCAGTGTTTCTCAGTGTTATTCCTGGAGGATCACTGGCCTGGATATTTTAGGTTTCTTCTGTTCTGCCACACTCACTTCAGTTAAGAAAAGTCTGTTATTTAGTTAAATCAGGTGTCTTTCGTGCTGGGAAAAATTTTAATATGTACAGCACCTCAATGATCTTAGTCTTCACCCTTTCAGAGGCACTTTCATTCATATATTGGAACCACCGCAAGCACTATCATCGACTGCACCTGTCCACAGAGGAGTCGGTAGACACAGAAAATGCATAATGTCTTAAGTCAAGTGTGGAGATGGATGTTTTGAAATCATTTCACATGATCAAGAACATTTTTGAAGGACTCAAAATGACAAATCAAAACTCCCATTTGACTCCATATTGACTCCCATCAATCCAATTTACCATCCAGTGCAGCTGTGGAGTGGCGTAAAGAGAGAGTATCATCACTGGTTTGAAGTGAAAGACTAAACCAAACAGAACAATGGTTGAGTGAATCTGTGTGGTTCAAAAAATATTTTATAGTTTGTGTTTTGAAAACCTAGACCTATATAGGCTATTTTGTTTCTACGAAACAAAATATACAGGTATATATTTTAAAAGTATAATAGTTCAGTTTGATGTTTTTAAGGCATATGCACTTTAAGTTATTCATATACGTGTTTACAAAGCCTATCACTTTAATTTGGAAGTGATGTTTGTGTTCAGGTATGTGATTTAGGCCTATAAACCTGTAGTGTAACAACTTGACTCCCCTGTGGGAATATGTACTAGGCTAGACACTGTTACATTTTTTTTTATGTAAGGCTGTACAATAAAGTACTGTAAATGGGGCATTGTGTCTGTTATTCCTGATGTTAATAGTTTACAGATTAAGGGCCAGACTTAGCTGTGTGATGAAGGCAGAGTAATTATAAAGGTGCATGACACAACATGCATGAGGAATCACAAAGTTGCTGACAAGTTACTTACAAAATAATGCTAATTAGTCTGTTAATATGTTTCAGTGTTTATACATTATATAAAGATCATTAATCAGTTTCTGTAGTTTGTAATGTTCATCATCCTTAAGGGCAGAGAGACACTTCTTTCCTGGGTCTCCTAGTTCCAGGTGTCTCAGGTGTGAGCGGTTTAATCTTTTCTCAAAAAATAAGGTAACTGATTATTTTTCATTAGTCATTTTGTGATGCTATTAGTTACCTTTAAAAGTAACATCCCCAACACTGCTGTCAGAGCTGCTGTTACAGAAAATACACCTTCTAGAGACTAGAAGTAAATCACTCTGTGGTGTATTGTGTGTGTGTACGGTTAGAAATGACTCTGGTTTGTAACCTGACAATGGCCATCATGTATGAACATTTACACGCGTACAAGCGCCCACACACTTTTGTGCAAGTGCTTTTTTTTTCTAATGCAAAAATTTATTACCAAATCATCAAAAAAAGCATTACACCAAAATTTTTTACAATAATCTCTTTTCTTATTATCAGAATCAATAAAAGTTCAGTGATGCTCAGAGTCACCTCTGCTGTCTATGTTCCTCTGCACTGAACTCAGAGAGAGGCAGAGAGAGTGAGTGAAAACTAAAAAAAAAAAAAAGATTTAACAAAGTATTTAGTAAAGTTTTTTGCCTAATAGAAACTAACAAAACAAAATAAATGATTACATTTAATTTCTAGATGTATTTGACTGTCAAAGTTACTCAACATAATGGATGTAGTGTACTCTAAAATAAAATAGATGGCACTTATCCCATACAGGATATGGTCAGTAGATACTCACAAAAATCTGCATAAGGTATCAGAAAAAATAAAACAATTTAGACTGATTTTGTAGTAAAATAAATCTAAACTACAGTCACTGAGGACTTCATTAGGAACACTACACTAATACGAGGTAGGACCTCAACTGCTCTTAAAACCAGATGTAGGAAACACTCTTAAAATTCTGGTCCATGTTGATCTGATCACATCACACAGTTCCTGTAGGTTCTTCAGGTGCACTTTCATGCTGTGAATCTCCTGTTCTCCCACACTCCAAAGGTGTTCTACTGGATGGTTCTGACTGGGTTGTCTGTTCCCCAACATAGACATGCAGGAACACTGACTCACACACCAATGTTCACGACACTCTGAAATGAAATGAAAATCATCTGAATTAATAACCACAAACTGAACTTTTGTACTTCATGATCAACAGCATCTGATCAGTAATCATCTCTGCTCCAAGAGAAACATTATAATTTCCTGTTTATAATTTCACTCACTCAACATCGATACCGCTTAATCCTGTATTCAGGATCATGGGGAGCCTGGAGCCTATCCCAGGAGACTTAAGCACAAGGCGGGGTATATCCTGGCCAGGATGCCAATCCATCGCAGGATGCGCACACAAACCCATACTTACACATCTCATTCAACAGTACGGACAATTTAGGAATGCCAGTTAACCTAATCTGCATGTCTTTGGACTGTGGAAGGAAACCCATCATACACAGGGAAAACATGCCAACTCCATGCACACAGAGACAGGAATAAAGCCTGGCCAGGAATCGAACCAGGACCCTGGAGTGCAAGGCGATAGTGCTAACCACTACAACACCGTGCCACATGTTTATAATTTCATTCAACATTTATTCACATGTAACCCTACCCAAAATTAGGGTTAACCTAATATCAGAATGAGTTTTATTGCCAAGGATGCTTGCATGTAGAAGGAATTTGTTTTAGTAACAGCTTCCAGAGAAAAAACTTTTTTTTTTTTTTAAGAAAAAGGTTATCATCAAATGGAGTTGTGTGAGATACTTTCAAATAAGTTACATAAATATCAGACAAATATCTGCGGTATTGCACATGTATTTATTGTACAGTGAGTAGAATGTGTTAGCTGTTCATGAGGTAAATTGCTTGGGGGAAAAAACTGTTCTTGTGCCTGACTGGTGTTCGGTGCTCTGTAGCGTTGACCCAACGGCCAAAGTTCAAATAGAACGTGGCTTGGGTGTGAGCGGTCCAAATGGCTGGGAATATCAGTTTGGACCGCTCACACCCAAGCCACATTCTCTTTGAACTTTGGCCGTGCTGGTCACCAGCATACCAGCACCAAAACACAACATGCTGGTATAATGGTAACAAGCTATGCTGGTCAATGCTGTTTTTTTCAGCAGGGAAGGTACGTGTAAACCTTGAAAGCAACTTGAAACTTGTAAACTTAACCACAAAGTTCTTGTCCGTCATAGACATCAGCATAGACCAGCATAGCTTGTTACCATTATACCAGCATGTTGTGTTTTGGTGCTGGTATGCTGGTGACCAGCATTCATTTTGCTGGTATGCTGGTCACTTTATTGATGCTGGCCCACAGCATACCAGCATATATTTTGCTGATATGCTGGTGACCAGCATTATAGTGCCATGATACTATGCTGTTCACCATCCCATCTAATGTTGGTATGGTATAAAACGCAGAATACATGGAAGATTGTCATCCCATATGTAAAATATAAAACAGAATCATTATAAAATTAGCTTTATTGTATGGCCAACACAAACAAAATTAACATTGTCTAATATGTAACTATATATACAATATGCACATTTGTAACAATATGATAATTTAACAATGAACAACAAATAGGTTTTGATTAAAAAAAATAACAAAAACAAAACATGACATCTTCTCAGGGACACTTTCAGACAGTTACTTTCACACCACAGGAGTGTAAATGAGTGAGCTTGGCCCTCACTCTTTATTTAGAGGTCTGCAGGTTTATGGGCCCTGAAGTAGTTCTGACATGTCCTGACATTTGTGTATTTTTCTTGCTCATGAACATATAAATGTAACCTTACTTATAAACATTTAAATGTCACCTCCTTCACCTAGTGCAAAGTAAATGTCCAGGATTGAGGGAAGAGTGACACAGATGATCTTATACACAGAAGGCACATTTCTGGCATCCTGTAAATATGACCATGCAAACAGACATTCAGGGTAAAACAGTGGGAACAGGAACAGTGCACTATGAAGAAAGGGTGTTAAGTTTGTAAAAGCCCACTTTTACACCCTATACACAGTCATACATTGTGCCTCTCTCGAAAGTGTGTTTAACTCAAGACACAAGTGAACATCGCATACCTGGCATTTCCATTGTGTTTATGGCTGCTTACCATAAACTGATTTGCAATTCACACAGACCCTATGACCATCAGTGGTAACATTCCTGGCATCTGAGGTCAGTCCATGTGCTGGTTGTGGGCAGTCACAGGTGAAACTTTATCGTGTGGTCAACCACTTAAAAAAAATACAAGAGATCCATCCCGAATCCAGACCCCAGTTGTGGTGGAGGTTCCCATGACATAGTGATGGTCCGTCTGTATCTTGCCTGCTTGTTTGCATTTGGTCTCTATAAAACAGGTGGCTGATCATTTTCATGGTCACAAAAAAGAAACAATATTATAAAAAAGGAAAAAGAAACATAAGCATGATGATAATAAAATTACTGTCAATAATCATGAATAACTATTGACCATGCATAAAGACAACACAGACTTGAGCAATGTTAGACAAAGATTTATACTTTTTGCATTACGATTTACATTACGACGTTAATATCACAAACATCTGTAAGCTACATAAGGCAGTATTTTAGGCACTGTGAGCTAAAGTGTTTGTGCTAAATAGCATTATAGATAGCAGTGTAATAAGCTAACCAAAAACTGAACTAAATAGCTCCCATAACATCAAGCTATCCAAAACAGGGTGAATATATTATGAACATTTACACCACAGCTGATACTGACAACCATCTGTAATCTACATACTGTCAGGCATTAGCTTAGCCACCTGTGAGCTAACCTGTTTGTGCTAAGCTACATAAGGCCATATGTTAGCATGATTTAGCAGCGTTTTCTACATGCTAACCAAACCATGTAAGTGACATTAAATGACAGGCAAGGTTTCACATAAACTGGCAAAAGCTTATGAGAAAATGAGGAAAAATAAATTCATATTAGTTTTATATTATCAGAATAAGGATTATATACGATTTAAAAACTTACCCATGGTAACAGCTTGCTATATTCTCCTCCTTCGTTCTCTGTTGGAGTCTCAGTGTTGTTCTGAGGTAAATCTAAACTCCTCCCACTGTCCAGAAAATTCTGTAGAGCTTCAGAAACCTGTACAGCGCCTAACATCTGCCACACGCACATGAAAATTATCGGATCTACTGTGTGTGTGTGTGTGTGTGTTTGGGGGCGTGCCCTTGTAAGTAGATATCCTGACTGTTTCCTTGTGAACAGCGTGTGGGCGTGTCCTGTCTCAGGTCATTATCAGTGAATGAAGTGTGGCAGAAAGACTGTACCTCTCCTTAGATTCATATGGATTAAACAAACTGAGAACATTAATTTTTGATTAAGCTTGCTACATTTAAAAGTAGACACTTTAAGCTTTCTATAGATATATACAGTCGTGGTCAAAAGTTTTGAAAATTACATAAATATTGGAAATTGGAAAAGTTGCTGCTTAATTTTTTATAATAGCAATTTGCATATACTCCAGAATGTTATGAAGAGTGATCAGATAAATTGCATAGTCCTTCTTTGCTATGAAAATTAACTTAATCCCGAAAAAAAAATTTTTTTCCACTGCATTTCTTTGCGGTCATTAAAGGACCTGCTGAGATTATTTCAGTAATCATCTTGTTAACTCAGGTGAGAATGTTGAAGAGTACAAGGCTGAATATTAAGTCAGGCTAATTGGGTTAGAATGGCAGACTTGACATGTTAAAAGGAGGATGATGCTTGAAATCATTGTTCTTTCATTGTTAACCATGGTGACCTGCAAAGAAACGCGTGCAGCCATCATTGCGTTGCATAAAAATGGCTTCACAGGCGAGGATATTGTGGCTACTTAGATTGCACCTAAATCAACAATTTATAGGATCATCAAGAACTTCAAGGAAAGAGGTTCAATTCTTGTTAAGAAGGCTTCAGGGCGTCCAAGAAAGTCCAGCAAGCGCCAGGATCGTCTCCTAAAGAGAATTCAGCTGCGGGATCGGAGTGCCACCAGTGCAGAGCTTGCTCAGGAATGGCAGCAGGCAGGTGTGAGCGCATCTGCACGCACAGTGAGGCGAAGACTTTTGGAAAATGGCGTGGTGTGAAGAAGGGCAGCAAAGAAGCGACTTCTCTCCAAAAAAAAACATCAGGGACAGATTGATCTTCTGCAAAAAGTATGGCGAATGGACTGCTGAGGACTGGGGCAAAGTCTTATTCTCAAATGAAGCCTCTTTCTGATTGTTTGGGGCATCTGGAAAAAGGCTTGTCTGGAGAAGAAAAGGTGAGCGCTACCATCAGTCCTGTGTCATGCCAACATTAAAGCATCCTGAGACCATTCATGTGTGGGGTTGCTTCTCATCCAAGGGAGTAGGCTCACTCACAATTTTGTCCAAAAACACAGCCATGAATAAAGAATGGTACCAAAACACCCTCCAACAGCAACTTCTTCCAACAATCCAACAACAGTTTGTTGAAGAACAGTGCATTTTCAAGCACGATGGAGCACCGTGCCATAAGGCAAAAGTGATAACTAAGTGGCTCGGGGACCAAAACGTTGAAATTTTGGGTCCATGGCCTGTAAACCCCCCAGATCTTAATCCCATTTAGAACTTGTGGTCAATCCTCAAGAGGCGGATGGACAAACAAAAACCCACTAATTCTGACAAACTCCAAGAAGTGATTATGAAAGAATGGGTTGCTATCAGTCAGGATTTGGCCCAGAAGTTGATTGAGAGCAGCCCAGTCGAATTGCAGAGGTCCTGAAAAAGAAGCCCAACATTGCAAATGCTGACTCTCTGCATAAATGTCATATAATTGTCGATAAAAGCCTTTGAAACATATGAAGTGCTTGTAATTATATTTCAGTACATCACATAAACAACTGAAACAAAGATCTAAATGCAGTGTAGCAGAAAACTTTGTGAAAACTAATATTTGCGTCATTCTCAAAACTTTTGGCCACAACTGTATGTATATATGGATATGTGTGTGTTCATTTTAGTGACGCATTTCAAGTCGGGGAGACTGAGATGGCAGAAACCGCACCCTGTTTATCTTCTTTATTTTACAAAAGCACAATGTTTTATTGATATGTGAGTGCACATTAACAAATAAAAGACATAAATCAATACATTACACCTATGTGTATGGTTAAAATGATGGAACATTAAGTTATGTTGATGGTTACCATAAAAAATGTGGTCCCACCGCCAAAACAGCTGACCCCATGGTGCTGGTATACTGGTAACCCTGCTGGTACTGTATAATTGCTGGTCAAGCTGGTGACCAGCTATGATGGTCTATGCTGTTTTTTTTTTCCAGTTAAGTGATTTCCATTGATTACTTTTTTTTTTAAGTGCATTTATATAAAAGGTTTGTGTTGTGTTTTTAGACAACCCACAGATATTTAATACATGTAAAATAATGTATTTAGGGTTCCCAGTATTTTGAGTAAAATATATTTTGAGGAGAAATCCTTTTAACTGAGGGGCACCTTATTATTATTTTTTTTCATTAGGAAGTTACCCAGACTCTTTAGCTGCAGCAGATTTTTTTTTATTATTCATTTGTTTCATAGCCATTTTTATTATAATATATTTCTTTCTTTTTCCGAAGTACATTTCTTTTCTTTCATTAAAAAAAATGCATCATTCCATAATTACTGTGTATGAGTAATTTTCTCTGCATGAAATCAGTAAGCTCTAACGGCCTATATAGTACAGTAGTTGACTCAAGGTGATGCATGGGTTAACTAGCTTGCATAGATCATGTTACCCGGACATACATTGCATTAAGAGCTGTGATCTGAGATTATTAGTTTTCTTCTGTATGGACCAAGTTGTTGATCGAACTCTGGTTACAGGCTAAGAGAAGAAAAATTTTGGTGCCCAATGTGGGGCCGATGGATTTGTTGTGGCCATTCAGAGATATGTAAATAACTTATTGGCCAAGTTCAGCTATGGATGTTTGCATAAGGCACGGTTTTGACTTCAGAAGTCAGTAATACTAAAGAATGTGAAAACCACAGTGACTCTTAGAGGTGTGCATAAGGCTTTTGTACATGATGGTACGGTTAATAAGATAGCGTTGTGTTCTTTAAATTTGTAGTAGATAATACCGAAATAAATCAAACTAAATGATTATAAAATTAAAACATTGTCAGGACGTGCTACTGTGTAAGAAGATGTCGTTGTCATTCAGCCCTGCTTGTGTTTTTGCAGTAGTATGGGAATGAAATGCAGTACGATGTTACGTTCTTTAATAAATAATGACCCCCGTTGCACTGTACCACCGCTGGCAAAACCTTATAAAATACAATCACAGTACTAAAATTATAGTAATACATATAGCCGTTTCTTATTTGCATCAAATTTAA